>SGPK01000662.1:0-11415 GCA_004802695.1 Phellinidium pouzarii
ATTTTTAGCCCACTCACTAGATCTGCATATTGCAACAACCAGAAAAACATCAAACATTAAACGCGCAAACTTCGTAATATGAAAAAAAAAAAAAAAAAGAACATACACATGATCTATATGAGGCCTAATCAGTGTAAATTGTGCTATATTTCGTTATATTTACGCACAGCCCGCAAAGATACCCTTTCGTCCACTCCTCGAGAAACTTGCGGAGAAATTGGTCTTATAAGGTGTCTTGTCGTTGCTGAACCGCACATCGCGGTAAATGCGGTGAGTGACGTCGTTGGGAGGAAGGATAGGTATTTGAGGGTCAGCTTCTTGGAGAAGTGGAGTGATTTCGTCGATGAAGTCTTTCCACTCCTTCTCTGCTTGACGGAAAACAGGCTCTGAATAGATGTTGCTTCATTTTAGAACAATTTCCACTTCGTAAACAGCATCTTGATTTACCGTTGAGTTTAAACCTAAGCAAAGTATGAACAATAGGTCTGACTGCTTAGCGAACAGCATAGGCGTACCAAATCCTATCGTTATATTTGGGATCCTGTAGCTGCTTCAGGAAGTTTAGTGTGTTTCGAGAAATTTGACCAGGCGGGACTAGTACAAACAGTTAGCTGGAAAGATGAAAGAAAATGACTATAGCATTTACCACGACCGGTCT
This sequence comes from Phellinidium pouzarii, assembly GCA_004802695.1. Classification (NCBI taxonomy): domain Eukaryota; kingdom Fungi; phylum Basidiomycota; class Agaricomycetes; order Hymenochaetales; family Hymenochaetaceae; genus Phellinidium; species Phellinidium pouzarii. Next base: position 659 of record SGPK01000662.1, read on the forward strand.
TCGGTGCCTCCACGACCGTCCCGACAATCTCTTGACCGTCTGCAAGTTCAACCTCTTCCTCATCGTCACTAGACACGTTCTTCTTCTTCTTCCTGATCAGAGAGCTTTTTTTGTTTCTTTTGTGAAGACATAGAAGTGCGAATCTTCTTTTGGGGTGAGGTCTTGCTAGCAGCAGACACACGCTTTCTCTTCCGCCCACCCTTCGCCGCCGCCTCGAAGTCAGAGTCATCGAGCTCGTCGCTGTCAAGCACGACTACGTCGTCGTCGTCGTCGTCGTCATCGTCATCTTCGCCTTCGACTGCTTCATTCTCATATGCATCACTTAGACTGTCGTTCGCGTCGCTCTTGATCGGTGCGTTGGCTTCAAGTTGCTTTCGTCTCCCTCCCTTCTGCAGCGAAGCCTTCTCTGAGACGCGTCGCGCTCCTTGCGCCTGTGGCTGCTCGCGTTCGCTGTTATTCTCAATATTTCTTTTCTTTTCTGCCTTCGTCCCGAGAGCCATAGATGTAAAGTAGTGCAAGTTAGTTTTGATGTATATTCAGAGACGCGTTCTTATGTCTTGAGACGCGCTTTACGTAATCAAGTAATGGTTTCTGGCTCTCAAAAAGTAAAAGTTTACCGCTTACCCTCGTTCAAGCATTTTTCTGCTCTTTTCTTCTTCATTTTTCTTCTTCTTCCTTTCATTATCATAACAAACGCAGGTACTGGTTATATTAGCCAAGAAAGTCCCCCTGAAAAAGAAAATCAGTAAGCTACCAGGAAGGAGTCCTGCCAAAACTACTCAGCTATGGTACGCACCTCATTCAGTGTCTTGCAGCTGAAATAAAGCCAGGCATCTGATGTTGTTTTGGCTAGAAAATCAAAGTACTACAGCATTCACCTGCCGATCACCTCCCTAATCGCAGGGGCGACCCCACGCCTACGTCGCGCAACCTCGATCCGAATATCCACCCGTTTGCGCGTGCACGAGAGCGCATGCGAGCTTTAAATGCGGCAAAGATGGAAAGGATGTTCTCAAAGCCTTTTGTTGGGAGTCTGGATGGGCATATTGATGCGGTGGAAGTCTTAGCGCGGAAACCTCAGTCTCTGAGCGTAGTTGCGAGCGCAAGTTGGGATGGAGGTTTGTGCTGCCATGATATGCTCGTTATACTCGTGGAAGATGCTGATGTTGCTTAAAGACATTATTGTACATGATGTTCCTCAGCGGCAACATCTCTTGCGGTTGTCAGGTGCTCATAAGGGGAAGGTATCGGGTCTATGCTGGGCGGACGGCGACCGGCTGTTGAGTTGTGGTGTGGACCGCAACGTGAAACTCTGGGATACACGAACGTCGTCAGATGCGAATAGAGACATGGACGTTGATTCAGGGCCCTCAGAGGTATAGTAATACAATATTCCTCGTGTTCTTCATCGTTTAAATGATTCGAAGGGGCGAAAACCACTTGGAGTTTTCCCAGGAAAATTCGCTTTCAAGTAACTCTCCCGATCACTATTCTTCAGTATTCAGACTGACCTTTGCTTGCTTTAGTTCAATTGATCACCACCGCAGCGATCCAGTGTTTGCGACCGCTTCGAGTATCGTCCAGGTGTGGGATGAGACAAAGTATACGTTTTTCTGGAAGAAATAAAAAAAAAGTACTACACTGACTTCAAGTATAGGAACACACCAATATCCAACCTTACACACTCTACCTCGAACGAAACAATCTCCGCGCTCCGTTTCAACCTCTCCGAGTCCTCCATTCTCGCATCAGTCGGCTCCGACCGTACTTTCACGCTCTACGACATTCGAACGGGGAAAGCCGAGCGGCGCGTTACTATGCAGCTCCGCGCCAACGCGCTTGCATGGTCGCCGACATTCCCCACATCCGTGCTCCTTGCCTCTGAAGACCACAACCTCTACACTTTCGACATCCGGACTCTCAATACGCCGACGCAGATCTACAAGGCGCATGTCGCTGCGGTCATGTCGTGTGATTGGAGTCCTACGGGCACAGAATTTGTCTCAGGCGGCTGGGATCGCACGGTGCGCATATGGAAAGAAGGTGTTGGGCGGGCTCCGGAGGTCTATCATACAAAACGCATGCAGCGGTACGTAGCTTCGTCTTTCACTCACTCTGGAGATGATAATTTCATTCACTCATTAAATGCATATGCTAATAGGGTAACGTCCTCCTTATACTCTGCTGACGCCCGCTTCGTCTTGACCGGATCGGACGATGGGAATGTGCGCATTTGGAAGGCGCGCGCATCTGACAAGATGGGCGTCGTCACAACACGCGAGAAGGCTGCAATGGAATACCGCGATAGCCTGCGCGAGCGCTGGAACATGGACAGCGAGATTGGGAGGGTTGCACGGTACGTAGATTTAATTTCTTCTTTTTAATTTCCTCCCCATTCCGTTGGATAATAAATTATGTTGTCTACGCAGGAGCCGGCGTATACCAAAGCCAGTACACAAAGCTGCGCAGATCAAACACACGATGCTCGAGGCGCAACGCGTCAAGGAGGAGCGCAGAAGGAAGCACACACGTGCAGGGGAAAGCAAGCCGAAGGCAGACAGGAAAAAGGTGGTCATCGCCGAGCAGAGCTGATGGTAGTGGGATTTCCCCCCCCCCCTTCTTCTTGTCACTGTCATATACTACTTTTGCTACCTTGCTATATCACTTGAGACACATTGTAACGGTATTGCTAGACGTTTTAACTTACTCTGAATTTAAATCCAGAGACGCCCATAATTTTACTCGTGCTTTGAAGCTGAAATAATTATGTGAGATTTTCCTCCTTCCTTTTACGGTTGCACCTTCGACGCTGTCAACAACGCCGACCGCCACATACGACACGTTTATTGCACACGATGTCCTCGCCCAAGACTTCGAGCGAAAACATCGTCGCACAAAAGGTGTGTTTTTAATCTGCTACTAAAATATGTGCTGTTTGTTCAAGAATCGACCAGTATGATAGGTGCCGTGAGTCATGCGTCAACGTTGAACGAACGGAAAGAAACAGGATTGACTTCAATATATATATATATATATTATTTTGCGTCGTAGTGGCCGACTTTGTGGTGAAAGCGTGCGTCAATTTTTTTTTCGTGGAGAATAAAGACCTGAATTATGAGGACCTGGCGTACAGCGGCGTTGGGCTTAGCATTGGTGTCGTTGCCTCAGTTATCCTCTTCCGAAGTACGCCATTCTCCCCTTCCTTCCACCCATTTGGGACTGATCAACATATATTTCCTCGACTGTATTTTCATTCATTTGGCGATATACCATGCATGGTACAGGACGAACATGGCCAATTGCGCTTTCCACCGGCTTCGGCATGGGCGCCGCGTACGCCGACTGCGACCGCTCGTTCAACCCGGCGCGCGTGCCCGGCACGCGTCTTGCTGTCATTCCGACACCGCCAGCAGAGGAGAAACAGGAAAGCTGATAGATGTTAAGTAGGATGGGCGGTCAAAGAGGAGAGGCGCGGTACGGCATGACACTACATCTCGGCAACACAAATGGTCCATGCACCGTTTTATCAGTTTTCGAGGTGCCGCAAAAATGCTAGACATTGCACTTTTCTCCGTTCTCCTCACTCTAATTTCTAATTATCATTAATCTCTGACTGGTGCTCCTTCCTAGTAGACTTGCTTCGATTTTCCCAGCTGAAATGATAACAGATAAAGTTGGCAATGCAGCAGCAGCCTTGACTTATGAGCCCGTTCAACATGAAGATACGAAAGACAAATGTCCCATACCTACATATTATGATCCAGATGTGTTTTCGATGCTCTGCTCGTTCGGTGCCGACGGTCTGGGAGCCGTGCGTTGCGGCACACCCATGACAAGGCGCTGATACAAGACCACTAATGTTATGGCAATATGTCACCGACACATGAATATGAAGACGATAAATACCATGTCAGTAAGACAGTACGAATACTCTAGAAAAGAGCCAAATGCACAGACAGGACGTAGCACCAATGATAGGCAGTGAAATAATGATAGTACGCCAGCGTCTGGCTTGTAAAGGGAGTTTATCTGCCATGTTCGTAGAAGTTGTTTTGTTTTGCTAGCCAAGCTTTAGCCTGCCGGAGAGTGCGTCACGTGGACAGGAAGAAAAAAAAATCAATTCTGAATTTCACATTCAAGTTCAACTCCAATTGTACACCGTCTTTTCGTCAAACCACTTGGATTGAAGTTTCTTATTACAGCTTCTACCATTTAGTAGAAAACTATGTAAAGACGGCCCTGATTGATCTCCTTGGGCTTTCTCCAACTTTGCCACGATCCCCCAAACCAAACACCGGCTCTTCTCAAAGCGACAGGCTTGATAAATACTGCATATAACTTACTATTACTGTTCCGCATTATCGAAGACAGGTGGTATTAATATTGTAATTATTTCTATTTCAAGTTGTCGATGTTGATTGTATAATATTAGAGCTTTTTTATTCCATTTCGTCACTATTTCGGCACTCTCGGCACGCGCAATGCATTGTTGACTCCTAAACACCAACTACCATCATGGACGGCCGCGAGTTCGTGATTCGTGTTCTAAGTGACCTAAGGAATTTTGCGCCTGTTGTGATTCCTACTCTCTTTGTATATATTCTCGAGAGCGCTTCGTCTTTGAAGGTAAATATGTTCACTCGTATACTCATGAGGACATTCGTATCTGTATCTTATCTGGACCTGGTAGCTCTGGCATGCCGTTCAACAGACAATATACCTCAAGCCTGAGCCTTCCGTGGACGGGTCTGGTGTAGCTGACCCCGCAGCCGTGGACAAGGCCATCGAGAAGGCTGGGAGCCGCTTAGCGATCGAGAACCTCACACTCACATTTCTCTTGGTCTTACTCGTTGTTGTCGGGCAACTCATGAAGATCAATGGAGGAGATGCCCTTGGCATTGACTTCGACGAGTCCATTTTTAACTATGCCAATTGGTATGATGCCTACTATGCGATTGCCCTGTTTTGGCCTGTTGTGTTTCTAAATGCGAGAGTGGGTCTGCTCATTTTTTCTGAAACAAATGCTCGTTAAACTCAGATTGCCTAACCACAGACAATAAACATACTCGGGGGTACATCGTCCAGAATTGTCTCCAGAAATGCCGAAGGCGGTGAGTATGGTTTGCTTCTTGTTAAAATGCTATGGCTAATGGCACCATACATCTGATAGTTCCTTTTATAATCATCGACAGAGGCGAAAGCAGGCTGGGATATCGGTCTTTCGTGATGGTTTTGTCCATCATGATTGCCATAGGTACCGTCTGGATTCGTAACCCAATATGCGTTGCGATTTTCTATGCGTCATTGGTTCACGTTTTGGTGTCCAGTACTATGGTATTCAAAGTCGTGACGATGAAGCAACAATTCATCGCGGCGCTCTTTTTCGTGAGTATACATTTTCAGATCACGTTTAACTTCGCTTAACGGCATACATAAAGCTGTGTTCCTCTACTATTATCTTTGGATTGGGTTTCATTCTGAGAGATGGAGTGCCTCAGCGAAAAGTTGACGTGTCATCGTCTTCAGAAATAGACTGGCGAGCACTGATCATATCTGGCTTTTGTTCCCATTGGCCCTTCATCTTTATATCGCTTTCCTATCGTCTCGATCACTCCCTCGCACGCCCAGACGAGTTGCTTGTTGGTCCTTTCTCCGCGGAAGGTGCCATTAATATTGCGGGTGCGGAGCAACTGCGTGGCCCGATAATCACATCTTCCTTCCCGAATATCGTCAGCAAATCGCCATCTTCCGTTGCGACATTTACGGAGTCCTTTTCGAAGCCTTACTTCCACGCCGCACTAGGCGGATGGTTTTCTGCCTACGTGCTCCTCGCTGTGCTGTGCTCGACAGACCATTTCACCTATGTGCCTGAGATAATGGGCATGTACTTGGTATATATGTCGTTCCCGCTCATAGCGATTGCGGTATTGGTGACTGCGATGGTGCGTGGCGAGCTCCGACGTGTCTTCGCGTACAAGGAAGATTGGTTACGCAAGCCTGTTGCGAATAGTGCCGTGTCTGTGGTTGGGGTGGGCAAAGGTCTGAAAGTGAAAGATCCTTTGTACGCCAAAGAGAAGGATGAGCTGAGTAGTACAAGCTTTGTCTTGAAATAACTTTCTGGATTGACCAGTTGGTACATTTGCTTCAATAGTATAGTATTCTTTTGCTCCCTGATCTACAAGGTATCTTTCCGCTCAAAGGTGACTCTCCCAGGCCCAGTAGAACGGAAATCCCTGTCGAGTTACCCTTCAGCGGTTCTTGAGTTCTTGCAAGACTCCTAAACCCCATGGATGGTAGCGAGTTCGCAACTCGTGTTCTCAGCGAACTGAAGAGTTATGCACCTACCGTGATTCCTACGCTCTTTATATATATAATAGAGAGCGCTTCACCTTTGAAGGTAAATATATCGTCTAGACTCGGAAGTACTCACAAGGACATTCATATCTCCCTTGACGCGGCAGCTCTGACATGCCGTTCAACAGGCATCATACTTCGAACTTGAGCCTTCCGCGGATGGATCTGGTGTAGCTGATACCACAGCAGTGGACAAGGCAGTCAAGAAGGCTGGGAGCCGCTTAGCAAATGGGAACCTCTTGTTCACCCTCATCTTATTCTTGATCGCTGCTGTCGGGCAATTCATGAAGATTGACAGAGGAGATGCCGTTGGCATTGACTTCGACGAACCTATTCTCAATTATACCAATTGGTATGACGCCTACTATGCGATTACCTTATTTCGGCCTGTTGTCTTCCTAAATGCGAGAGTGAGTCTGCTCATTCATTCGAAGAATTTACTCGTAAGACTGCATCACTGCAGGCATTAAACATGCTCTGCGGTATGACCTCTAGGATCGTTTTCCGAAATGCCGAAGGCGGTGAGTTTAGGTTCTTCTATCTTGCTGAAATGCCATGGCTCATGGCACTTTGTTGCATCTGATAGTTCCTTTCATAGTCATTGGCAGAAGCAAAATCAAGCTAGGATATCGGTTTTTCGTGACGGCTTTGTCTATTTTGACCGCCGTGGGCACCGTCTGGACTCGTAACTCGATATGTGTTGCGATTTTCTATGCGTCGATGGTGCACTTTTTGGTGTCCAGTATAGTAGTATCCAAAGTCGTTAAAATGAAGCAGCAAATCATCGCGGCGCTCTTTTTCGTGAGGATACATTCTTAAATCACATTATTTCCACTAAACGACAGACATACAGCTACTTTTCTCTGCTATGTTGTTCGGATTGAAATTTGTTCTAGGTGCCGACGGAGGACCTCAGCAGATGCTTGATACGCCATCGTCAGAGGCTGACTGGCTAGCATTGATCTTTTCCGCTTTATGGTCTGCTTCACCTTTCTTCCTCATATCGCTTTCCTATCGTCTCGACCACTCCCTCGCGCACCCAGACGAATTACTTGTTGGACCTCCCTCCGTGGATGGTATGATTGCGGGCGCGGGAGCAGCTGCGTGGCACGAGAATTACATGCTCCTTCCCTAATATCGTCAACAGATCGGCATCCTCCGCTGCGACATTCGCGGAGCCGTTTGCGAAGCCTTACTTCCATGCCGCACTGGGCGGATGGCTTTCAGCGCATGCACTCCTCGCTGTGCTGTATTCGACGGATCATTTCACCTATGTGCCTGAGCTTATGGGCATGTATTTGGTGTACGTGTCGTTACCGCTCATAGTGCTTGCGGTATTGGTGACTGCGATGGTGCGTGGCGAGCTCCGACGTGTATTCGCGTACAAGGAAGAGTGGGTGCGCAAGGCCTGCTGATACTGTGACTGGAGTGGATAAAGATCTGAGAGTGAAAAGATTCCTTTGTACGTCAGCGAGAAGGATGGGCTAAATGTGTAATCTAGCTCGTTGGAACTTTCGGGCTTCATGTTCACTGACTGTTGAATGTTGTTCGTTTAAAATATATTTATTTTTGTATATCGAGTAACAACAATGAAATGAAAGGTGCAAGTTGTCCTGGCCTCGACAGACAGGATTGCTTACGAAAAAAAAATAAATTTCCATATCTAAACGTTCTGCGCACAAGTGACTAATACAAATACAGTCTCGTCGGTTTATTCTGTCATGCCAAGCTCAAAGNAAAAAAAAACAAGAATAAACGAGCTTGGCCGGCGTCTATGGTCATAAATCAGACGCGTTGCGATGGAGACGCAAAGACAATGTTCCCAGTAGAGGACAGTTCAATGTTGAAGTCGGGGACGCTCTCGGGCCGCGAATATGATCCCGTAAGTGAGTAGTGAGTGCCTCTGATTCGGATCAGAAGGCGGCTACAGCATATACTCTGTAATCCCGCTTGTGTACTAGAGGTTTTCAAAAAGAGCGTTAGGTCCCTGAGCTTGTACGGTGAAAGAGCAACTTTACACGAGCAGGAAATTACAAAGCGCTGGAGGGGTAATACTGAGGACGACAATGTTTGCTACCGAAACACCTGTAAAGATAAATTTCAATATAAATTACGGACAAATATAAGTAAAATACGTACACAGAATGGCGATAAAGTAGAGAATGCCTAATTAATGAATTAGATCAACGTCTCTATGTCAGAAGCCAACGGAATGCTTACCATCGGAGATCAATCTTCTCATTATCATGGAATTTGGCATCTCGACTGTAATAAATGCAAATATAAATTTACACAGGCATCCCTAGTTTGAGCTACCGCCTACAGTATTTTGCTAATAGGACAGCGAGTGCAACTGAGTACCGAAAGACCATTGTAAGCTTTCTGAAAGCATTTAGATAAAGCATGTTAACACATACAGATCTCAGAGGCCATGAGAGCAATTATGGGAGGCTTATCGATGCGGCCTTGCAGAGCGACCACACATCCAGAGGGAAGCACTCCCAGGTTTGTAACTAAACAGGAATGTATTAGCAGCGAAGTAGCGATAAGGCAACCAAACCAGTTCTGACCAGTCACCGAATGCAAGAAGGGAATTGCAAATGACAGTCCGACCGCGTTCACTATCTACAGGATTGTACTGGTTAATTTAAAATGATCACCGAAAAAAAAGCTTCTAAATGCTCACCAAAAACCCCGCACTGAGCAGAAAGAGCACCGAGCGTTTGCACCCCCACACGGCATAGGCTCTCATATACAAAATGACTACCATTTGCCATTGCCGCGCTCAGATGATGTCGGAATACTAGCTCTATAGTACGCACATTCTGCAACGACAAGTTCCGCCATTATAAGACCTACATGGCATGGGGCACGTTAATCAGAAGGTCCGAGAACAGCATAATTTAAGAACTTACTGCCAAACGCTAGGAACAACGCCCTGCATGTCTGTTAGGCAACTCTTGTATGAGCGAAAATACAAAGCGTTCGGAATTTCTTGAACTCACGTCGAGACGCATTGCAGGCGCCGCCAGAAGAACTACGAAATACATGATCAATAGCTCTGAAGCGCATTCATTTTGGGTTACGTACCATATACCACACCGGCCGCCCCGAAGAACGGCATATAACGATTAATNAAAAAAGGCAACTTTGATGAGTGACAAGTGAGAGGGCCATATGAGGCATTTCTCTTCGCCAAAGGTAAGGAGGTAATCGTAAAGCTGTCTTCCTGGCTGAGATTGAGAAGGATGAGCGCGACGTGTACGTGGCTTACTAGACAGGCGAGAGTTGCGACTATCAGGAAAAGGTAAGCAATGTCACCTACTGGTAAGTATTGCCTTACCTGCAGAGACCTGAAAATAAGTAGCCGAACATTATTGATATACTGGTTGAGGGGCAAGCTGAGCTTACTCTAGACAGATAGTCATCATGAACGAGGGATGGTATGTCTTGCGGCGCAGGGGAGGACATGTCTAACCCGACGGACTCGATAGAGAGAGGAGAGGGAGAGATGCATAGTCGCACCGAAAGATCGATAGACTGTGCGGTACATATTATTGAACAAGCCCCACGCTGGAGATGAGCGAAGGCGATACAGATACACACCAAGTACGTCGGCAATCAAGTATNGCCATTTCAWTTTTTTTTTTTTTTTTTTAATCTTATCGTGTCCCAGAACGAGATGAGCATACTCAAGATCCCCAAGTAGAGAAGAACAACTTGATCTCCTGTTGTACGGCTGATGCACATCATCACCTTCTCCTCGGCTCTAAGCAATTCAACAAGAGTACACATGGGAACGACGGCCCTCGTTTGCTGCTAAACCTCGGAATAATACATGAGCGAGGCATTAGAAAAGTCGTTCAGCTCACCCGCGCATGAGTGTGAAGATGGAAGAGGATTGCATCCTTAGATACCAGAACAGAGGAAGCCCTTGATGTTAGAGTTTTTTTTTTTCAGATCTCGCCTTGCATTAATATTGTTGAAACGGCCTTGAGGGAAGATATTTATTTTCCTTCCGTGGGTTCCGTTTGGTATCTGTAGAATTGCATTACATCAGAATCACTTCATCCTCGCTCGCCTTTGATAACTGCAGCCAAGAGACATCAATCTTCTCATTGGTGTTTTCACTGGCATGTCTTCAGGACATCTGGTCCCGCATCATCACACAAATCCGAAATCGGTTATAAGTGGCTCATAAGCCTCTTATAAGCCTTCATAAGTCTTACATTATATTATATGCGCTTATGTTAGCCAACGTAATAGGTAAGTATTATGAGTGTTTATAAATGATTATATACTACCATAAGTCTTATGGCAGACCGTAAGACTTGCGGCAGGGTATAAGTCTTAGGACTGTACATAAGTGCATATACACCCTTAAAAAGTATTATGAGATCTAA
>SGPK01000663.1:0-11368 GCA_004802695.1 Phellinidium pouzarii
AAAGMRAGAAAGTCGATTGCCCTATTAGGCTCTGCCGGTACCGGCAGAGCAGCATATTGTCACTTTTCAGTGCAAATAGGTTCATGGCTCAGCTACTCACTTTGAGCACTTGCTCTGGTGGGATAATATGTTCCCTTCATATGGGGGCAGGGGCCTTCAGGCTTGTTTTTTTAGTTTTGACCTCTTAATGGTTTTACAACCCAGAATCAAGCTTATATCTCTGAAATTACTAGTGTTGTGGGCACTCTGCCATGTCACTTCTGCCGCAGAAATATTTGGCAGAAAAAGCAAATATAAGCAGATCTGTCCAAATTTACTAGCGGATGTCTATATTAGGATGCATCTGATGTGTCAATACTAATATGACAGGATCTCAGCAGAACTTGATTTGCATGATGTTGCAGAATTACCAATTTTATCAACAATTTCAATTGTGACTTGACATTAAGAAATAGCAGAAAATCTACTGTGAAACTTACTGAGATCTGCCAATTTTTCAAAAATTGCCGTTCTGCCCGGCAGTTGGCAAATAAATAGTGTTGTGCCAGTTTGCCGGCAAACTGGCGAGGCAAAATGGCAAAACATTTAAGACATATACCGGAGATTTTATCAAGTTTTTCAATTTCGATTTCGGGAGCAAGAGACTGGTACTAAGGTGAATAGATAATGTTAATTAATACTGTCAGAAATATGCATTAGGTTTACCTAGCTTCCAATTCGGACGCTGATTTTGTCTGCATTATGTGATCTGAAGTTATGCCTATATAAATAGATATTATATATAGAGAAACATATATATATATATATATATATATAGTGTCGTCGGCGTCTGTTGTTACGTAATATGCAATGCAAGTAAGCAGTGGCTTGATCCTTCCTTTTGTCGCCGTAAAATCTATCCGAAAGAAATGCCCCCAGCGCCCATTGCATCCTCTTCAAAAGCGCTTGCTGCGATCCTACCTCAGATTGCTTCGGGTCAGGCGTACGAGGCACACCAGAAAGCGCGCACTTTCGCATCACGCTACGTTAAGTCTGCGCAGTACGACACCGCCATCGATGTTTTGTTCCAAAGTGCACGAGAACTTTTGAAAGCGGGGCAGCCAGGGAGTGGAATAGATCTAGTATCGTTCTTGCTTGATGTGTATGAGAGCAAAGGAGAGGGCGTGACAGAGGAGGCGAGAGGCAAGCTAAACGTGATTCAAAGGGATTAAACTGACTCTAAGCTTTTTCTGTTGCAGGGAGAGTGACGCAGCTCATTGCGCTAACTGGCTCTGCCGGAACGTGGCGTAAAACTCTCATCGACAAATCTATTGCGTAAGTAATGTTTGGAGGTAATGTGCATACATCTGAATAATCTCAAGCTGGACAGCGAAGGCAGGGAACTGCCCAGCAGGAGATCAAGACTTACACCATTATATTGGAGAGCTGTTATACAAAGGCGAGATTAGCCTGTTTTTGGGATTGCGAGCACGATTATAAACTTGATAAAAATAGAGTGTGCATTTGATCTTGCAGAACCACATCTCTTGTCCGCAGGCAAACGTGATAGCGCGCGTCTACTCGCGCAGATGATGCTTGAATGGTGGCAAGCTTCCAGCTCATCTGCTTCGCCTGGACCTTTTGCTTTACGAGGGACCATTCCGTGCGTCTCACATCGGCTTTACTTTCCCGAGCTCTTTTTTTACGCTCCGTCTTCGTCCTTCCTAGATACCTTCTGAACGGCAACATTCTTGCCGCTCGCACTTTCATCACCCTTTTAGTCTCCCTGAGCACGTCCGCGCATATTTCTCTTCGGTCAAACCTCGCGCCCAATCCGCTGCCAGTTCCCAACTCCAGCACTGGAGTAGACGAAATCATATTCACAACCGACCAGACACTCAACTTCCTGCAACTTGCTGTTCGGACATGCCAGCGTGCACAAGGTGCAGGCAGCAAAAAGGCGCAGGAAGCTTGGGTGCGCCTATGCGGGACATACCTTAGCAAAGGTGGCATACTTGCACAGCCTGATGTACGAAAAGTGCGTGATCTGTGCTCATAAATATAATCAGAACTGATTGTGGACTTTGAATTCTGATGTTTCTTCACTACACTAAACAGCACCTCAACGAAATCGCAACACTTTTCTTTGCAATTCCCCTACCACGCGGACAGGCTGCGAATCCCTTGGGAGATATGATGTCGAGCCTCTTCGGTGGCGCCCCTTCGAGCGCTGCGGCACCCCGCGTACTCATGCCGGCCCCGCCTGCAGCTAGTTTAGACTGAAGCTACAAGGACCCAATCGATTACCAACAGAAATGTCTTTATTGAATGCAACTTTGGGTCATTGCCATTTTGGTGTTGTGGTAACGAATCATGTATATAAAAATGTATGCTTAGTCTGTACTGTATAGATTTGCCAGTAAGACATAGCGAGGTCGATCAATAAATGAAGGGGAACATAATCTTCCTTCCTCTAGGGTACTCGCTCCCGAATTCCTTTCTGTAAGCTTTGTGTTTCTTTATTGCCCATAGGATCATTTGACCCGTACCAGCAATAAAGAAGACCCATGCTACAGGTGNTTTTTTCATAAGAGAGTAAGTCATAAGTCAGACAATTCTTACGTTGCGAACCAAGTAGGTGACATACCTGCGAGACTGCCAGTCATATTGCCAATAGCGAACCATGCAATGCTCTCGAATAGATAGTTCGGGCACGATACAAGGTCGAAGCCATAACCGAACGGAATGGCACGCTTGCGCGAGCCTTCCGGACGCAGATTGCGGAGCGTCAGGTGCGTCTTTAAGTTCGAAAGCTCGGCTGACTTTTCAAATGAGAAGCAAAATTTGAATAACATTTGAGGTATCAGCCATTTATTAGAATAAACGCACGATGAAAACTCCAGTCCAAAACCACAGGAACGAGAGCTGATCCCGCTTGGAGTCACGAATGACGGGGGAAAAGGACGCGTACTTAGGTCTGTATAGTGAAAATGCCAAGAGAAAGCCGCTCAAGATGTGATAGTGGCCAGAACTGCAGTTGGTATAGAATCAAAATCGGATTCAAAAACAATGAGTATAGGAGCATTGTACTTTTTGAAAAGATTGAAGAACGGCATAGTAGCTTTGGAAAAACGGTGAACGCTTCATAAAATATTTGTTAGTTATGGAGATCAAAGATAACAAAACGAATCGAACAAACAAAAGCGTCTCATATTCTCGCTTGAGAAAGTGCAACATGATTAACGCAAACGCATATCTAAGTATGCATAAGATGAGCCAATCAAACTTGACTCAAGGTAGGACCCACTTTTGCATAAGACTATGCTGAACGTCGTCCCCGTATATTAACTTGGGCAGGTAGTAGAAGAGCGGGTGAATGACAAGTGGGCCAGCCTGTAATTTTGTAAGAAACCTTTGAGTTAGGGCAATAATGCAAAATCTTACATATTCTACTATAAAGACTGTTCGCCAGCTGATCTGACGGCCTAGGTCCTTCACGGTCAGTTCGCCCTCATCCGGCGTAACTCCAACCTTTGCTAGCGAATCTTCGTCCAACAGTGCCTTTTTGTCGCCTCTTAAGGAGAGCTTCTGGCGTGACGCGTCGAACTGCGTTAAGAGGATTAGATGATCATTGTATCTGAAGGAGCGAACGAAGGAGATAACGAAAGAGAGAACATGGACGAACTTTGGGGAATTTCGCAGTAATCGCGTTCTTGACGTCCTTAACTGTCGCAGTCTCGAGCGTCTTCCCTGCGAGTTCAACGGTAATGGGCAACTTCTTTGCAATAGCAGGCGGTTTGCCTAACGCTGAGATCGTCACCGACACCATTAGCCCTTTCGACGCTGAAGAGCGACAACTTGCGAGATATGTATATGGAAAGCAAAGGCCGATGCGACAATTTACTTTACCGGAGCGTCACCTATTTTAGCTTCGTCACCGACCACCTCAATCCTCCTAGCTATGTTGTCGCGCGGTGCGACACGCCTTCCATCGCTATGCAGCCTTGGGAAATGTTCGTACTGGATGACATCTACTATCTCTATATTCACCTAACAATTATCTAGGCTTCTTATCGACTGCGACTGCAGCACCGCCTGTAGACCTTGAATACGATGTCTATTGCTATAACACACACAGCCTAGAAGCTGATCCGAAGGCAGAGAAAGGGCCTCTGATCATCTGCCATGGCCTTTTGTGCGCAATTAAACAAAATATCGATTAATATTGTCTCAGTTATTAAATTTTGTTTTACAGTGGATCAAAACGGAATTGGCAGTCACTAGGGAAAGTCCTTGCAAAGGAATTGAAGCGGTCCGTAATCCCTTTAGTGAGTGTAACATATCGTTTGCTAGTTAAGAATGGAAATGAAGTGCCACAGGACTTAAGAAATTTCGGAGAATCACCTCAGAGCGAGCAAATGGACTACGCAACCATGGCGTCTGACGTTATCCATTTTTGTGATAAGCACTCCCTCAAAAACATCTCACTGCTTGGTCACTCAATGTATGTGGANTTTTTTTGCTTTTCTATTTTCTCTGGGTTCGATGAAAATTGATACTCAGGGGTGGAAAGGTAGCAATGACGGTTGCACTCAAGCCAGATCTACCGAAGGGGCTACTATCGAATCTCATCGTTGCAGACATATCTCCCATCCGAGCAAATTTATCCTCCGAGTTTCCAAGATATGTGGATGGAATGATTAAGATTGAAAGAAATGGCTCGATAAAGTCAAAGAAAGAGGCATTCGATAAGTTATACGAATATGAAAAGGTGATATTTGTCTATCTGATTCTTTACTGAATTGGCTGAGTCGTGTTATAAATTTCAGAATTCTTTGATCCGTCATTTTCTTCTCACTAATCTAGATCCAACCCACGAAGGAGAACCCATCAAGTTCCGCGTTCCTCTCCAAACAGTTAAAACAGCATTACCAGATATCGGATGGTTTCCATATGAACCGGGTGAGGCAAGTTGGGGTGGTCCGACGCTCTTTGTAAAAGGTTCGAAAAGCAAGTATGTTCCAATGTATTCACGTTTAACACAAGTATCTGGTGTTGATTTTTCCGGAACTCAAGCTATATAAAGCTGAAGCACCTCGATGTAATGAAGAGTTTCTTCCCAATAATGGAGATGGAAACATTAGAAGCCGGACACTGGAGTGAGCTTGTTAACATCAATATGAGAATATTGACTAATGCTTTCTTTCAGTACACTATGAAAGGTGGTTATTCGTTTACAATGCTAAAGGTTTTGATTTGCTTACCACGTTGTCTCAGATCAAAGGAGTTTGTCGCAGTAATCAAGCAATTCCTAGGAGAGCACTAAAACGGATATAATCTTTACGGCTTGCTAACTCATGATCTAACTCATCATCATCCTTCCTCGAACCTCTTCGTACCCGAATGGGCTTCTCTGGACCGGCTTTAGGTTTGCATGGCATGTGTGTATGGACACAGCAATTGTCTATGCCGAACACTACTTATAACGGATGTCATGGAGGGTCATCCAATGGGCGCTGGGCGCTGAGGCTGATTCGTTACGATGGATTGTGAGCTTTAACACTATTCCGTTTTTCTGCAAACAACAAGCTTCCCAGGCTTGTTGCCATGCTAGTGAATGAGAAATGTGTAATAATATGCGTTCGGAGCTTTTCGTTGAACTTAAGTAAAGGATGAGAAAATTTAAGCGTTTGTTTAACTGGCAAAGATGATTCGGCAACCGCTTCTCACCGGCGGGACGCGTAGCAAAGGATCCCAGGGCACGACTACGACTCGTGCACTGTGTTCAAGTTACGACATCGCTTCAATCGCATTGCTTCTTGAAGGCTATAGTTAGAAAGAAGGGGTACATGTATATAGGACAGCTTTCTCTATCTGTGTGTCAGTACCGCTTTCATTTAATCATGGCAAGCTGATGGGAAGTTGGGAACAGGCCAAGCGAGTTGCTATCCTTCTATAAGCTGCGTCAATGGCGCTCGTCGCTACTGCTCTCATCAATGCCCTGGTTCAAAGTGGGAAACAGTGTTGTGTGCACCGGTGCACGAAATCAATCATGGATATATTAATGATTCCGACGATTCGAGTCGAATGATGGTTAGGCTATGCAACGAATACGAATACACGCAATAAAGACCCTCAGACTCAGCCCGTTCTGCTGAATAGCAACGTCTGACTACTCTCCCTCTACTGTGCAAACACCTCCCTCCGACGAAGGTCTGAACAAGATGATGGAAGACATTGGCGTTTCGGAGCAGGATCTCCTCTCCGTTCATCAACATCACGATGACCCGCAGGCGCATACGTTAGACCAACGACGACGCGCAGCTCTCTCAGAGGTCGACAGTGCGGAGTTCTCGTAAGCCTCTCTAGTATGCATAATGTCACTATGATTTGAGAAAAACGTGTTTCTTGCAGCTGGTTCCACGTCAAAGTGATTTTCGTTGCAGGGGTCGGGTTTTTTACAGATGCGTAAGCACAATTTACCTTGAAATCTTCAGTGTCTGCAGCATTCATTGCGTTTTAGCTATGATATATTCGCAGTAGGTATCGCTACATACACGAGACGATTGCTAAGTTACTCGGAGTTCAGATCACAATTGCCGCGACAATGCTTGGATTAGTTTATGGCACGCCGGACGAGACCAACGGGTTCAGAGCGCTTAAGCCAAGCCAAGATCTCCTCCTGAAGATTGCTACGCCTCTTGGAAGCATCATCGGACAGGTGTTTTTTGGTTGGCTTGCTGATCAACTTGGGCGAAAGCGAATGTGTAAAGCAGCATCAGTCACAACTCAATAATATGTGTCGCTAACGGTTTCATTGTCCAAGTGCAGACGGTTTTGAATTGATAACCATCGTCGCCGGTACATTTTCACAAGCCTTAGCAGGCCAGGGACCTGCCGTCAATATCATATACGTTCTTTCTGTCTGGCGTTTCATAGTAAGTTCTTCTTGACATCCAGGCTCTATATCTCCTGATACCAATTTATCAAATCATA
Source organism: Phellinidium pouzarii (assembly GCA_004802695.1). Lineage (NCBI taxonomy): Eukaryota > Fungi > Basidiomycota > Agaricomycetes > Hymenochaetales > Hymenochaetaceae > Phellinidium > Phellinidium pouzarii. The sequence goes on from SGPK01000663.1 coordinate 6,976, forward strand.
AAGATGGGCATCGGCATTGGAGGGGTAAGGATGTTTTGCTGATACTTCACGCTCTACTCTATAAATTCTTATTAATTTTTATGTAAAAGGATTATCCCTTGAGCGCCGTGATATCTTCAGAGTTTTCTGCTACGAGAATTCGTGGTCGGGTTATGACTGCCGTATTTGCATCTCAGGGCTGGGGGAATCTTGGTAAGTGTGTATCATTATTACCTAGTGTGCAGATTTTTCAAGTTCAATACTAGTTGCCTCGTTGGTTTCATTGGTGGTTGTCAATGCTTTCAAGAAAGCTGTTTTAAATGACGGGCCGGATACCAATCACATTGACTTCATGTGGCGCCTCCTTATCGGGCTCGGTTCTGTCCCCGGTGCTATTGCACTTTACTTTCGCTTCACTATTCCAGAGTCACCGCGTTTTACGATGGACATCGAGCGCAGCGTGCTGAAGGCATCCGAGGACGTGGATCTGTATCTATTGAAGGGGTCGTCTTTGGAGATTGACCCCGATGCTCCTTACCCACTCGCCAACATGCCAAAGGCGAGCCGGAACGATTTCCGTGCATATTTCTCGAAGAAGGAAAATTTTAAAGTCCTCCTTGGAACTTGTCTGGCTTGGTTTTGTCAGGATGTAAGTAAGATCTGACTCTTTCGCCATTGATTGTTGTTCATTAAAATAATCGTATAAGTTCGCCTTCTACGGACTTGGGCTGAACTCTTCCGTCATATTTAATGCAATCACCGTGTTCATCAATACGGACAAGTTATGCAGTTCTGACGGCTCATCCTTAAGCAATTCTGCGGCGGACCCGACAGATATTGTGAAGGCTCTCCAAAATATCTCTATCCTAACATTGATAATTTCTGCTGCTGGACTTCTCCCGGGATACTATGCAACATTTCTTTTTATCGACAAATGGGGACGTATACCTATCCAGAAAATGGGATTTGCAGTCCTTACGTTACTTTTTATCCTTATGGGTGCCCTGTATAGCATATTCGTACCTAAGGAGACTGTCAACACCAGCGCACTGAACGGTATATTCTTCCTATATTGTCTAGCCAACTTCTTCCAAAACTTTGGCCCAAACTCGACGACGTTCATCATCCCTGGAGAGGCATTTCCAACACGATACCGCTCGACAGCGCACGGCCTGTCCGCAGCTTCGGGACGACTCGGCGCAATTCTAGCGCAAATCGGGCTCTACGCTCTCGAAAATAGAAATAATAACAACGATTGCAGGCCGTCATTTATCACTGAGATGTAAGTTGGACATATGTTCTCTTCGGTATTCTCTTCGGTATTCCTTAACTGATCATGACCTTCCGTAGATGGCTCGTTTTCGCCCTTTTCATGTTTACAGGATTTTTAGCGACTACGCTCATTCCGGAAACAATGGGGCGATCATTAGAGGATATCTCAAATGAAGAACAGACAGGATTCGTGCGAGGTCTGTTTCAATTTCTTCACCATTTGAAAGTTATCCTAATTATTCAACTATAGGTGTCAATCAGACGAATACGATCGAATTATCGACTTCAAAAAAACGACATTCAGTTCTCAAGTTCCAGAAGTAGCGATTATTGAACGTTCCTTAAATTATAGGCTTTTGTTTTTTAATTTAGTAAATGAATTCAAGCGAAGTAGTACTGACCTGTAGGCATAGTCCATGCTTGTAGGTGAATTCGTATCACCCTGAGTCGACTTTCGTTGTCATCTTGACTGTATAAGTAAAACACAGACAATGTAATGTACAAAAGACTCACCTCTTCCATACGAGTCCACTAAGGATACACATTTTAATATCCTCCCGCTGCAGCAATTCGTCATGTTGACCCTTTGAACCATCAAATCTGATCTCTCTCAGGGGCTTCGGCTCAATAGAATGACCTAACCCTCGAGAAATAATCATACCTCCCACCGTCCCCACCGATAGGAGCTGACATTCAGACCTTAGCAACCATATGTCCTGTAGGTCTGGACATACATTCGTATGTCTTCCTGGTACCCACACCAAGTTGTTGACACACCGATTATTGAATCCGTGAGTATCCACCAGATGCAGACTTCTCAGGAATTGCACCCGACTGAGATACTTAACGATGTCATTATTTAGGAAGGATATGTTGAGGAGGGTGAGACTCTCTAGGCGGCCGTCTGTGCGATCCAGTAATTGTGCCAGATGTAGATCTGAAGCCGATCTTAAACCATCGATCGTAAGGGACCGTACGGCAGGAAGACACAAATGGTCGAGGAATTTAGCCATTTCTCTCGAGTTCTGGTAGTGAAGACAGACTCGTAGCGTGCGTAGTCGGTTGAATGTCCAGATGCCTTCTGTATCGAACAGGACCTCGTTCCTGAATGAAATATCCAAATCCACGAGCTGTGAACATCCGTTAAAAAGATCGGCGACCTGGAGTAAAGAGAACGCATCGAAGTGAACGGAGATGATCGGATGTGTGGGGCTTGGAATAATGCGCAAAGGCTGTTTCAAGACGAACTCCCTAAGTGCTGGCGCGGCCGACAATCTGAAAACATGTTCCCACTGATGCGTTGATACATCATCTCCTGAGCCCACCAATGGGTCTGAAAGGGTAAGTCTCCGCAGAATGGGTGCTTCATTCGCGAGAAGCTTCTCCATATAATGGCCAGGTACGGATATGTCCGCTATTAGCCATCGATGGCTCTGCTTTGATATGTTATACATAAAATCTGTCAGAGGGTGAAGATGCTTTTCCGACCGAGTGTCCGCGAAGCAGGTGAGGACAACGACCTTTATCGACAATGGGCAGTTTCCGGACCTCGATATCCACTTCTCAAAGGCCTGGGTTGCATTCACATAAGGGCGGAGGAGGAAAAGGCTGATCGATGACCATAACTCGGGTGTTCTCTCTGTCAGATCGCGCCATTGTTTACACACTCTGCATAGGAGAAGAGGCGCTGCGTGTATTGAAGGCTCTACAAAATCCGACCTGCGAGGGATGGCATGCCAAAAGATCATGCTGAGGATTTCTGGCGGGAGACGTGGGATCGGGCTCGGGAGCATATAATTGTTTGGACTTGACCGAGGCAAGCTTGCTAAATCATTGGCCTGCATTGATTATAACTGTGCGAGAGAAGGAGACACAGGCAGAGATGATGAGGACGGAAGCTCAGTCTGCCTACTGAGTATTTTGTACTCAAGGACTGTCGTCGATCATATTCGCTTTTAGATTAAATGCCTTACGTAACAGGATTCAGGGGGGGTATTCAAAACAGCTTATGTAATTATTGGGATTGATGACATCACCACCGAAAGAAAAGCTTAGGTTCTTAACATGTTCGCAATCGCATAGAAATATAAACAAGGGCGTGCTCTTAGACGTAGATTGCGGAGAATTGTGTCGGAAAAAAATAATATGAACAAGAGTCCTAATCTCTACCACCTACCAATTTCCAAACGCTGCACCTATACCTTCTCCAGTACTCCTTTAGTATATTAACTGACCTTCAATTAGTATGTTCCACACCTTCTATTACCAACAACAAATCTCCTTTCTGAAGTCAGCCAATTTATCATGCACCAAAGTTTTCGCTTTATTTTTCGTTCGCTCACCATACAGAGCCCAATCAGAAAAAGAGCTTGTGTTACAACATCTGGTCCTAACTTCCTCTATCTATAATGTGAACACTGTAAGTGTAATGGTTACGTACAGCATATTTATCGCGGCTGTGCAAATGATCTGCACGAAGTTGCGATCTGAATGGACTGTGGCTGGCATGTCGATGCACGTTCAGATGCTGAATTACTGTGACATTTCCGTTGTAAATAGTGCGACTATTTATGATGCAAAGTGCTGCATTTTTTTTCGCTGAGCTGCCAAGACTGAAGATAAAAAGACTACACACCCTTGCACACCCTTCGTATAATAGATAGAATTACGAAAATTTGAAGAACTTACCACTGACAGTCCTCTTGCATACAGAGATATCGACGAGTCCCCCAACGTAGATGCCGCGTGCGAAAACGCACAGGCTACCCAAGGCGAACAGGCCGGCCATGTCCGAGACGTTGCGTTCTTTACCTTTTATTCGTGAATGTCAAGTCAAAAGCTGAAACTTACACCTCGAGGCGAGGTGGAAGACCGATGCGCAGGTGGAAGGAAGATCGCCATGTGGTCGCGGCGTGAAAAAGGATGCGTACAAGCAGGTCACAACCTCGACACTGCAATTGAACAGGAGGGCATCATCTAGAGATGACATCAGGAAAAAACCAGAAGCTATATAGTACAAGAGAGAAAATATATAGCTGTATTTTACACTATATAGTGCTTGACTGGTGGTTATATAGTACTATTTATGTGATTTAGGTAAATATAGGTATAAATAAAGTAGATCTGCTGATGCTACACTATT
>SGPK01000664.1:0-11366 GCA_004802695.1 Phellinidium pouzarii
CGGGTTGAGGATTGCAACGCTGGCGGGCGAGACGAGCGATGAGATGTGGCCGACGCTGGATAGTACTGTGCGCGAACTGTTTCCTGCTGTGAAACTTCGGGAGGAAACAGCGACTCGCCTTGTACCCCCGGCAAAAGTTAATGATTCCGTTGCGTTGTTGGCGGCTGCTGAATCCAAAAAATCTGCCAGCAAAGCTGAGGAAGCAGCACTTGGGACCCCTGAAAAATCAAATTGAGGATTCTTATTTTGTTTTGTTTCGGTGACGACAGCCACAATATCCTCTCGATCTAAACTAATCATGCCCCATTTTTCCCAAACGAAAATCCCGTCCCTTCTCATGAAATTATCTGGGCTCTTTTTGTTTACTTTCATGGCCTCGTCTTTCCAATGGCTTAGGGAAGTGTGCCATAGGAAGTGCTCCTGGCATATCCTTTTGTATCAAGGAGGAAGTATGTTACTCGTCTCGTTTAAGACTTATCGTATTCCATGTATTTGTATGCAGCGCGTCATTTTCGAAACTAAGTAACTGAACGTATTCTATAGAGCTGGGATTCACTTATGATTTGTGATCTGTAAGATCCGTGTAAAATAATATCAAATACTTTTTTCTTAAATCTATGGAGACCTGAATAACGAAAGCCTCACTGCTCCCACTCTCTAATATCCCTCCTCTTCCCTTTGATTCCCCAAATGCCCCAATTCGTCTTGATCATCACACGCGGGTCGAAATCCGCAACCTCCCACTTCTCGCTCCCAAACGCGTTCTCACCAGGCGTAACGACCCAGTCGAACTCGCCGGCAACGCCCTCCGCCTGCGCGAGCGCGCGCACGTCGCGCTCGACGTCCGCAGGGCTGAAGCCGGTCACGAAGACGCTGCACTTGCTCCGCAGCAGCATCGGCAGCGTCTCGCCCCACTCGCTCGGCGAGGACACCTGCAGCACAGGCTCACCCGCAGGCGTCAGCGCGCCCGAGGGCGACGGGAAGCCGAGGCCCGGGGAGAAGAGGAAGAAGACGTCCGAGTAGGGGTCGAGCGAGTCGAAGAGCGAGGGGTGCACGTCGGCGTAGGAGGCCTGGATGCCTGTGATGGAGATCTGCGGTCTGTAGGGCACGGTGTAGGATGGCGCGCCGTAGACGGGCACGGAAGAGCGCGTGCGCTTCTGGACGGGGATCGGCGCGGGCGTTGGTGGTTGGTAGACATTCGGAAGGTAGCTAGCCGGAGCCGGCTCGATGGCTTCGGACGGCGCAGCGCTTTCGGGGTCGGCAGGTGAGGCCTGCTCCGATGCAGATGGCGAAGTCTGCACCTCGGATTCAGGTGCAGCTGCCTCAGGGGCTTGTTGGGAATCGGCTTTCATTTTTTCTAAATCTTCTAAATTCGGTAGGGATACCTGAGGGCCGATGAAATGGACATGCATCGATACTGAGGGGAAAAGCATGCTGAGCTGCTCCCAGACATGAGGCGGAAGAGACGATTCTGCACGAGCTCCCAGGATGAAAACGCGAAACACGGGTTTCCCGACGCCTGCTTCCTCCGTTTCCGGAGAGCCAGTCGGGACATGGAGAGTGCTACGGAGAGCTGCATTTTGTTATGCATTTTAGTGTTGATGTATAGTAATTTGGATTCTTCACTCACCAGCTAGTGCCCGAATGCCTTCAGGAGTGACACGCTGGTTGCTTGTTGTAAGCCCACTATTCTGATGTAGGACCGACGCAACGGTCATAGGATATGTGAGTAGTTTACTAGAATGCCTCCGCATGCGCTCTGTGTCCATCGACGGAAAGCCACGTGTATACCAGAACACATCCCAATTTGCGAAGGAGACAGTCTCATCATAACCAATAGGTGCTAGATAGCGCAACTTGATGTTACCGAAATGTAAATGCTGTAAATTATACGACACATACCAGGCATCTCAAACTCGGTCATTTCCCGCCCACTCCTCAGGTCATGTTCATCCTCGTTTGCTTCTCTCAGCCTCCCGCAGAACCTATGGTGCTCCTTGTCTGCTTCCCAATGCTCCTCCGAGCAGTGCGTCGGCCAACCGCAATCAGGGCATTCAAAATTCACGTTCTTGCGAGTGACGTGCGGATGACCTTGTGCATGGCTTGACGCGCAGACAGGACACGGCGCGAGCTGCTTGATCGCCTCTCCGCGCTGCTGGACCGCCGGGAAAGGCGACTTAGAGAATGGATGGAAGAGGTCATCTTGCGAGAGTATTGGCTTCGGCGGCGGTGCATGTTGCGAACCTGACTTGGACTTCTTGAGAAAACCAATAAAGTTGCGATGTTGTTCACGAGATATGCGCTGTTTTGCGAACAAATTTCGAGGAAGATGGGGAGGACATCGGCCCCGCAGAGCTGTCCTCGTCGCGGTAAGAGAGGAGGACATGACTGCCTACGTAAGCAAATAGGCTTTCCTCTTGCAGAATGATCGACGTTTCCTGTCTTAACTCTTTAGAAATTGCTTCAAGTTTGCTGCTCAAGGACTTCTCGCCTTGCATAAATAAAATGGGGAACGCCCGCAAAGCAACTATTTCACGGAATACCAACGAGACGAAGATCGAGGTGTCCCTCGACCTTGACTGGTCACCCGCCTCTAGTGCAAAGCAGACTATTGAGGTTTCCACGGGCATTGGCTTCCTAGACCATGTACGTTAAAAACCTTTTCACTTAGCGATCACAAATAAATTTACCAATTCTCCTTCAACTTGGGCACACAGATGTATAATGCACTTGCGAAGCATGGTGGAATGTCGCTCACGATGAAATGTGAGGGCGATTTATGGATCGACGACCACCACACCGCAGATAAGTGTACCTTCGCTGCATCTGTGTCCCTTGTTGCGCAGAGGAGAGGAAGAGAGGAAAACTTATTATGTGCNTTTTTTACACAGGACAGCGCGCTCGCGCTCGGGACAGCATTTAAACAGGCCCTCGGTGAGGTACGCGGGATAAAGCGATATGGTACGGGACACGCTCCGCTAGACGAAGTGAGTTCCCCCAAGCACTAATCTCTCCTCGTTACTTCAGTACATTCAATAAACCTGGTTCCAGGCATTATCACGCGCAGTCCTCGATATTTCTGGCCGACCATTCTGCGTGACCGATCTGCAGCTAAAGCGCGAGAAAATCGGCGACCTCTCAACGGAGATGCTCCCGCACATCTTCCACTCCTTTGCAATCGCTGCAGGAGTGACGCTTCATGTTGATGTCCTCCGAGGGGAGAACGATCACCACAAGTAATTTCTCCCCTTTATCATCTGGCGTCATATATGCATATATGTGTGTACGGTACTTTGATTTGAGCTGATCCATTTAATTTGCAGAGCTGAGTCAGCGTTTAAGGCGTTGGCACTGGCAATTCGACAAGCGATTGAGCGGACTGGCGGGTCGGATGTGCCCAGCACCAAGGGAGTGCTGTGATAATTCTGGATAAATATGCGGAAGTTGGATTGCTTGTATGTACAATGCACAACAGTAAATTTCAAAATGCGATAAGTCTCCCGTGCATCATTTGCTTTGCTCGTTATTGAAAAATATATAGCAACATTGGTTACAGGAGGACAGAACATAAATACATGGCCCAATTATCCGTGTATGATTTCTTATCTCGTTCTGATACCCTTCTACCATAGAACACACCTCTTCTCCATTGGAGGGTTGAGCTAGGACATGTCAAGTATGTGAGACATGTGAGAGTTGGTCAAAGAAGAGCGCAACATACCTTCGAACCCGGTTTACATTGGAACGCCGCTGCGAACTCAGGAAGATTGGACACGGTCCCTTCAACACGGTACTTGTTGGGAGAGTGTGGGTCTGTTCGCACGCGCTGGAGCTGTGTTTGTATTGAAACGAAGTCTCCCGTCAGAGTGCCGCAAGCGGAGAAGACTGGGGGAACGGTAAAGGAATGCTCACAGCCGCAGCCGGTTTTATGATTTGCGGCCAGATCTGACCAAAGCCGATGAAAAACAGCTGCTCTCTGTTTAAGTCGTGGAATTTATTTTTAGTCTGTGTTTACTGGCGCAGGCCAAAAGGAACGAAAGAAAAGATACGCACTGAGTGTAGTTTAGGCCAGGAAGGAGATACTCGCGGCCCTGTTCGACTGACGCGTGGAACTGGTCGTGCCAGGCACGATATGCTTGCACAAGTCCAGAATCACCGATGTTCTCGCCAGATGTCCTGTATGACAAATGTATTAGTTATTTCTTACTCTTTCTCACGAAATATCGAGAAAAAGACCCACAGATTGCCCTGGTGAATTTNAAAAAAAGAACAATTAATCCTAAAATAATAAGAAAGAAGTGATTAAACTTACGTTAACGTGCACCTTCCCACCCTTTCCATCATCGATAGTATATTCTTTATGGTATACTCAGAACCGTCTATATTAAAAATAAGTAATACACCCACCAGAATACTGCTCCGAGATGCACTTCTGTATTTCGTTGAATCCGTCACTGGTTGCGTTTGTCCACCATTGCTCAAGCTTTCCGTTCTGATTGTACAAACGGCCCGCAGAATCGAAGGCATGCTGTGGTCAAGATAAGAAGAAAAAAATTAGGATTTGAGCGAAGGAAATAAAATATCAAGACAACTATATGAACGTACAGTAAGCTCGTGCGCCGCAACCATGCCGAACGCGCCGTATTGAAGATAAGCTGGCCTTAAAATCGTTGAGGGTCAAATATATTCACAAATTGTTTAAATCTGAGTCATCCGGCGCACCATTGATACTGGAAAAAGGGTGGACGCAGGATTCCTGCGGGGAACACGATCTACATAATGTCAATGATTGGCCACACCCACTTCAACTCGCTTATTTAGTATGTACCTCATTCGCAGGTGGATTGAAATAAGCGTTTACGGTTGATGGTACGAAAAGCCACGTCTCAGGATCACGCTGCTTGCCGAGTATCTGCCATTTCTTGTATTCCTTGCTAATCCTATGATACAAGATAATCAAAGTTTCATCAGAAGAAAGAAAGACAAAAACAAATAGGAGACATACTGTGCGTTAACAGCGCTTTCGAAGAACTCAGCCTTGTCAACCATTACTAGCTGGTAGTAAAGCGCGATGGATCGCGAAGACTTAGTATCGGGCGACAGAGGATATCCAACTTTGACTCTAATCGCGTCGGCCTTGAAGAGCACGAAGTGAGCGCAGTTAACATGAGTGGGACAGCGGACACACCTTCTGAGCGGCGGCAGTGGCAGACTCCTCGTCCATCCATTCTAAGTTAGTAAGAGAGGTTTTGAAGGCACTAATGATGTCTAGGACATATTAGAAGAAAAAAGGTTATAAAAAATCATATATCCTTGCGATATACATACCCGTGATAACCTTTGTCCCCTTCTCCTTGCTGTCCCCGCCAAACGCTTCCTGCACAAAGAAACGACCGGCTGAAAAGCCGAGTGCATCCTCAACGCGTTGTATACACCAATCCGAGCGATCGGGAACTTGACCCTTGGGTATGCCCTGTAGTGCCTCCGCTAGTGAGCGCGAAGCACGCCATATGGCCGTGTCGTGCCCAAGGTATGGTGCGAGAGCGAGCGTGGCGCGGGTCACAAGATAAGCTTCTATGACATCCGCACTTGTCGTCTCGAGGATGTACGCAAGAGAGATCGCGTAGGTCGTCGAGGTGAGGATAACGCGCTCAGGGAAGTTGCGCGGCGTGAAGGTAGAGAAGTACATTGGGAAGTCTATCTGCGGCAGCTGTCCAGCAAGCTCGGAAAATTCGGCAGGATTGTAGGTCGCGAAAGGGTCTTGAAGAAGAACCTCACTTCAGATTTAGATGTGAGATATACTCGATGAAATGCCTGAGAAGGTGTGTGCTTACAGGTCCAGTGACGCATTGGCGATACGTCTTTCAAACTTGACGATGTTACGCGCGAGAGTGTATGCACGCTCTGTCTTATTAATGGGAGACTTGTCATTGTCGTCATCATCATCTCCCCACGGCGGCCACGGCCAGGGAGGCCAGACCTTTACCTTTTCATCCGTATCACGACCAGTCATCTCTTCCGAAGCGGCGTCTTCTTCTTCAAGTCCGAGCAACATACGCGCCAACGTGTTCCCGTATAATGTGTGCATGTCCTTCTCCTCAAAATACTCCTGGAAAGTTGTGAGTAACAGAAATGAGACTGAAAGGTGGGTTAGACCTTTGAAGGAAGACCAAGATCAGGCTGAAAGAACCAAAGGGTCATGAAGTTCGGGTCGACACCGACGTCTCCGTCGATGTCAAAACTAAAGAGTCCTCCAATTCCTTAATGGCAAGTCAGTACATGATTATTCCCATGTATTAGCCACAAACCTCTAGAATGCATGAAAGAGATCGCTGAGGTAAGACCGTGTACCGAGCCGCCCTTGACTTCCGATTCGACGGGTGCCTTCTGCCCTTCCGTACTGGACTTTTTCCAATCATCAGTATTATAGAGTTCTTTTATTTCACGGACAATATCCTGCAATGGTGCGATCCCGCGTCCATTAAGTAGGCCCTCGTTCATGCACGAAGAGTATAGATCTCGTAGCTTCCTGAGAGATTCTTCATCATACGAATCTGCCGCTGAGACCTTCTCAGTTGTTGGGTCGACAATCCTCCGTATTATACGTTTGTTTCCTTCAGAAACTGCATCAAATGAGCCGTATGACCCCTTTCCAGAAGGAATTTCGTTCTTCGACAGCCAGCCTCCATCTGTGCACATTCACACATATTTAGTTTATTTATATTTATCTGGTAGAAAAGAACAGCCATACTCGAAAATTCATAGAAGTTTTCACAAGGGTCCTGCGTTTGATCCAGACTTCCAAGAATAGCGGCGGAGAGCATTATACATTCGGACGACATGCACAAGTCCTACGAAGCGAATAACGAGCAATATTAATATGGTTGGGATATGGTGTGGCTGTGTACATACCGAATCAGGTATACCTGTGGGGACTGGTAACGGCGCTGAGGGCAAAGTTGTAGTTTGAACTTCTGTTGTTGTCGTTGTTGTAATTGTATAAGAAGTACCAACGACTGTGCTAGTTCCAATAACCGTGTTAGTTTCAGCGACTGTACTAGTACCGGTGACTGTCTGAGTAGTGGTGATGGGGGAGTGCCCTGAGTTACAATCATGGCTGAGCTTGTGCTCTGCACCAGCGAAAAGCCCAATAAAGACTGATGTGAGCAGCAGCAGCAGCAGCGCAACTATGAGCAAGATCTTCGTGAGTGTGGTGAGCGGTTCTCGTGCTATGTCATTGATGTGGTCTGTGAACGACTTCCTCGGCTGTCTATACGTTCCATTTTCTTCATGCTCGGCGTCCGGGTCCCGCAGAAGAGACGCGTCCTCTGAACCAGGTGGAATATCACTGTATGAGAAGTCTACTACAAAGTTCGAGCTGGACGTCGTACGCACCTCGGTCGGTTGGGGGCCGCGCTTCCCTGTAGTCGGACATGACCACTTGTCCTCGCAGCTGGAGTCTAGAAGACCTTTTGATATGAGAAAGAGACAGGCGTGGCCGCAGTGCGGTCTCTGCGTGGGGCCACTGGCGGATGGCGCGAATGAATGGCGCGTGCATGTCACGTGAAGGAAACACGCGTAATGCCGGCGTGTCACATCGTGAAATTCAAAATGTTTGTCTAGAGCGGAAAAATAAAATAAAATTTCGACGCAGCCAAGGGGTCAGTGTGCTGAGCCAGTTGCTGGTCTGTAAATTCTAAATCTGATACTTGTCTGTTAATTTTCCAAAGCTCATGATTTTGAAGNTTTTGCCTCACCAAGNTTTTTTCAAATCAATTGCCCGGCAAAACCCTAGATTCGAGTCAAACGCTTCGTGTCACTTCATCGTCGACGACCATATACACCATGACCACAGACATCGAGCTCACCGACCTCGCAGAGAAGAGACGACAGGCACAGGAAGATACTCAGTCAGAACAACCAACACATCCTAGTGATTCTGAAAGTCGAGATGGCTCTGTATCTACTTGGGCATGGGCTTCCGCGTCAATGTCCGCCGTCTAGTCAATGCTTCTGTATTTCTACACGCTTACAGCCTAATATTTAGATTGACTCTAATCTCGCTCCCTCTTCTGGTCTTTCCCCGGTTTCTTCTGTTTCTATCTGTCTCAGCTGAATACTCTGAGCGAGCTCTTACGCCACTAGAGAGTTTCTTGGCGACGCATCTCTCATTTTTCTTGCTTGCATTGGCCATAACACTGGTTCTTTACGTGAGCGAGTAAAGTACACATTATGTGTAAACTTAAGGAGTTTATTCTTTTCTCTAGATACCATCTGAGGAGCCTTTTGAGCCGAGCAGGCGCCGTGACTATCTGGGCCATCCCCTTCTTGGCCCGTTGACTGGAGCTGCCCTTCTCTCGTCATTTGTGTCTTACAACACAAGTAGTATCAGCTCGTTGTCTTTTACGGCGTCTATCTTTACTGGCATAATAGGTCTTTGGGGACTTTGGGTGGTAAGCGTACGGACGAAGTTAGTTTACTCAAAATCTGATTTCATACCGCTAGATCTTATTTGAAGGCACTTCACGTATATCAAAAAAGACAGGAGCAGACAAACATACATCTGCTTTCCTATTTGGCAACAAAAAGGCTGCATCCTCCCAGAAAAAGGAATGGAAGAGGGCGCAGAAGAGTTCATAGTTATTTTATCGCTTGATTCTTGTATGTATCATCATATTTGTGTCGAGTATTTGTACATATTTTCTCTCGTTAGTAATTATCCCTCTTCAGGAGCGGCGTGAGGACTATAAGTTAATTGCAACAAAATGTACATTACAGTATACAAAATTGGTCCAATAAGGCCAAAATGTATATTGGGTATTCATCGACCTCCTCCACCCATACCCATCATCTTGAACATGTCACCCATGTTGGGCATACCACCTGCACCCCCGCCGCCGAGCCCTCCGAGTCCACCAAGTCCACCCATTCCGCTGCCCATCTGTGCCATCATACGTTGCATCTCCTCCATATCCATCTGGTCCCCTCCCTGTCCACGCATCATTGCCTTCATCATCTCCTGCATGCCACCCCCGCCGCGCATTTGGCGCTGCATCTGCTGAAGCATCCCCGGCGGCATCGCACGCTGCATTGCTTGAATCTGTGCGGGTGTCGGTGCGCCGTTCGCTCCACGTCCTTTCCCTCCTGCAGCTGCCTGCATCTTTTGCATGGTTTGCATCCAGCCGTTCTTTCCGCCGGCTTGCTTCGCCATATTCGCCATCATGCGATATTGACAAAGTAGTTCTTCGACTTCGCGTACGCTTGTGCCGCTTCCGCGCGCAACGCGTGCTACTCGCCAGGTCAGCCCTTCGGGCTTGCCATCCTTTGCCGTTATCAAGAAGCATGACCCGTCTGAGTCAAGCTCCACAGCAGACATACTGTCCGTGATGTAGATCATGCGTTTCATACGCAAGGAGCCTTCTTCATCGGATCCTTGAAGGATATCTTGAGGAAGGCCGGGGATCATAGACGCAATTTTACTTATAGGACCCCTGCATGTTTTTCATCAGCATCCTGAAGTGAATGTCATGATACTTATATACATACATGTTCATGACATTCTGGATCTGTTCTCGCCAATCCCGGATGCTGAGCTTTCCCTCCTCAAGCTTTTTAGCCATTTCTTTTTGTTTTTCGGGGTTAGCATTAGCTAGGTCGTGCATGTGCTCCATCAAGCCTTGCACGTCGCCCATGCCAAGCAATTTTGAAATGAATGGTTGAGGTGAGAAGCGATCAAGATCAGTCAGATGTTCGCCGACACCGAGGAAGATAATCGGTGTTTGGGTCGCAGCAACACTGTAAGAAAAGTAATGAGCAACAGAATTTTTCATTGCAATTGCAACTTACGCAGAAATGGCTCCACCGCCCTTTGCGTGTCCGTCCATCTTCGTGACAATAATTGCACCAAAATCCGCACTCTCCTTGAATGCACGACTCTGCGCCTCCGCAGCTTGTCCAATGCTTGCATCAAGCACAAGCACAGTCATATCAGGTTTCACCGCCTGCCCAATCTGCACCATCTCCTCGAAGAGCTCACTCTCCTGTTTGTGCCGCCCACTCGTATCGACGATAATGACCTCGAAGCGCTCTTTCTTGAATTTGGAAACACCCTGAGCAGCAATCGCAACGGGATCTGTTTCCGTATAAGACCCAAAGTATGCGACCTTCGCCTTCGTCGCAGACTGACGCGTCTGATCGAATGCGCCCGCACGAAACGTATCGGCACAGACAATACATGACTTAAATCCGCGTTTTTGATAATAAACTGCGAGCTTCGTACATGTCGTTGTTTTTCCGTTGCCCTGTTGCTTGTCAGGGCCGATATATATTTCTGCCATGGAAGTTTACTTACTTGAAGACCTACGGCCATAATGACATTTGGGTGGCCTTTCTTAGGCTTATACGGCTCAACACCCGGGTCAACGAGATGAACAAGCTCATCGAAAATAGTCTTGATTAAGCCGAAGATAATATTAAAATGAAATTATATATTATATAGTATTGAAACGCAATCTCGCACCTTCTGCACCACGTTCTTGCGATTTGCTTCTTTCCCTCTATCCGCGCCCGACTCAAAATGCGCTTTTGCTTTCGCCTTAACCTTTTGTCGCAGCTGCGAAACCAGTTTGACGTTGACGTCGGATTCTAATAACGCAGCGCATATTTCCTTGAGCAGAGCTTCTAGTACCTGTCCCGGGATCTCAGCAGCAGGAAGAAGTTCAGTGAGGCAGAAAGTATAACCTTCTCGTCGACAACTGGCGCACGACTGAGTGAAGAGAGCGCCGCATTGAGCTTACGCCCTAAGTCGGCGAGAACCATGTTAGTGTCGTCGAGGTCGTAGGCACTAAGGCGGGGATTAGCTGTCGGGCTTTCACGTGACGAATGCTTCGGTTTCGGTGCGGTCTCTCCAAACTCCAAAAGGCCCAAAATCTACCTGCAATGGCGCACAGCGAATCTGAGGAAGAAGTCGAGGCTAACGACGTGTTCGACTTCGACGGACGCAGCAGTGATGTCGACGATGTAAATGACGATGATGTGTTCGACGCGGACGACAACGCAGACGATGCGACCGAGGTGTGTCAAGGCACGTCATTCACAGCACCATCTCAGAAAAATTCATCGCGAAAAATGATAGGATTCTGTATCCGAGGAAGAGGAAGGTGAAGGTGAAGGTGAAGGTGAGGAGGAGGAAGAAGAAGAGGAGGAGGAGGAGGAGGAGGAGGAAAGCAACGGAACTGCGAAGGAGAGGCCACCTCTGCAGACGTCCTTACACACTCCAGGGCTCGGACAACAGCAAGGAGCACTGTCAGCCGGGTCATCCTCTGAAGCGTCGTCGGGACTCACAGACCATCGTACGCGATCTCCAA
>SGPK01000665.1:0-11345 GCA_004802695.1 Phellinidium pouzarii
TCCCGTGGGCCGTCACGCTCGCGGCGTCGCGGCGTACCTCTGCACCCACCGCAGGCCAAGCGTCTCCTCCAGTCTCCCTTGGCGATGCACTCGCTTCGCTTCATATCTCTCTCCTCACCCCCGTCGCAGACCCCGAGCTCGTCCAGTTCTCGCAACAGCAGCAGCAATATGCACGCGCCGTCGGTGCCGCGAGGCACTCTGCTTATCCTAACTCACCGGCAGGCCTGGTGCGCGCCGACTTCCTGTACGGTTGCACCGAATTTGCTGGGTTTGTACGAAACGCGGATAACTCATTCACCGTCAGAATGGCGCTTCCGTCCGCCGCCTAATTGACCTTATTCACGGAACTGTTTTTTTTTCTCTATGGACCTCGTCTTACTTATGCCCACTCCTCCCACTCAAGTTTCTTCTTCCATTTCCCTACAAATCGGACCAGTCTTTTATCCCTCCTTTTATTGTCCCCTTCCCGCCTTTCTAGACCCAGAACGACGCTACGGACAGCCTACCGCCGTATCCCTACATACTATCCCCCATCTGACGTGTACTCTGCTGCACCTGTATCGTTATTGGTTTGGCTCTTGTGTTCTGCTTGCTACCGCTGCTGTCTTGTTATTATTTTCGTCTTCGTCTTCGTCTTCGTCTCTTTGCTTTGCTTCTTAGCGCTACCGACTGTATCAACTCTATTGTTCGACATATCCTCTTCTCTTTTCTATCGTGTCCCCNTTTTTTTCNTTTTTTTCTTATTTTTGCTATCTGTATGGACTCTGACGGTGTAATTAAGTAGTACTCTCCTCTCAAACAAACTGTTTTTCCTATAGTCTAATCATTAGTTGTGGATGCATGGATATTCGTGTTAGCAGTACTACCAGAAAAAAAAAAAAGGACGCATATATGCAGCAATAATAAATAAATGATAACGTCATCGCACCTGATGATCACGTGATCATGCGGTGGACACGTCATTTCAGTAAATTCTCAATTTGCTCAGTACTCAGGACTCAGACTTAGAGCTGAAACTATGAACAACAAAATCGGCACAGAAAATAGCGGCCGCAAGGACGAATAATCATTACTACTCGGTACTCTCAGTATAATCGGTGTAATCGACATGGGCGCGAATCGGTGGCGAGAGACAAGTTGCTCAATCTCACGAACAACCAAGACTACTCTAATAGCCCACTGCCCGCACCCGCGGAACAGCGAGCGGTGCGTGCAGTCTCGAATCCCCATCCGTTCCCGAAACCAATTTCAATATTAAAGCTCTGCTTCTTAGTTCGAGCACTCCGGCTATACTAGTGCTAGAGCCCATCGGAGACCTCTGGATTAAGGCATCGACACCCCTGGCTCCTGAGCGAAACTACATCAATACGCAAAGTGCACTTCCCTACAAGAATAATCAATGCTGGACTCTATTGCCGACCTCCCCCCTCTCGGCGTGCTCCTCCTTACTAACGCCACCTGAATGCACGGACTCACAGGGAACTCCTGCATGCACTTCCTCGAGCGCCGCTTCTGGCTCAAAACGCTACCTGCCAAGAGTCTGAAGGAGAATGGCTCTCGGAGGACTAAGGATGCTCTTCCCCAGGACGTCACGACATCAAATTGTGAGCAGAAGAGTAAAGCGGGTCTGAACGAGACCATGAATCGGTGGGGAGAGATTGATCTGGAGGATCCGAGGAGCAGTTTCATGGAAACGACCAACGGGGTATGGCTGCGGTCGTGGAAACGAGGAAAGGAGAAAATCCTCGCCGATTTACGCCGCCCGGGACACGTGCGGCATAATTCTGTACCTGTTATAAAAGTCGAAGAGGCGAGATCGGATCCGTAAAAAGACTGGCTGAAGAGACTAGACAGTCGACTGGGGCGTGGAGATTTACTTATATTATCCTATCATTAATCTTGTCTTTTTATTTTGTGCGTTAGCTCGACAAGGACTTTATATTCAGTATGTGATGCATATCAAGGCTAATTCACACACTTTGACAAAGATGGCTTGCGAAGCTCCTCGATCAAATTTAATCAAGACACCTCCACTCTCGACATTAATTACCTCTGTGCGCAAGAGCCAACCTTCTACTCTTCTTTATTATTGTTTAAGTCATATGCGGTCTCAAAGTCGTACAGTGATGAAGTAATAATGGTAAAAGAAACTTCAAAAGGGTAACTCAAATTCTATCTGTATATTATTTGTGTTAACACTTATATTTCTCAAAAGTAGGTATGGTCCTTAGACATTATCAACACACCATAAAGAATCGACGAGAGCGACAAAGGAGAGGAAACTTATCAGCTTAACGTGCCAGAGATACTGTACCATGTCAGATGAACTCTATTTTTTCCTCAGGAAGGAAATCCAAGAAGGAATTGGCATCGAGGCCTATCCTTCCGGTAATCTTCAGTAGAGAGAAATCTTTGAGGATTACATCCCTTCGAGAGATATCCTCAAGGACGTCCGGGTCACCCACACCTAACGCGGTCTTAAGCAATTCCACAAATCGGCCGTCAAAATGAGTACAATTCTCCAAATTGACACTGCGGAGAGGAAGCGGCCTTTGCACCCAGTCACGGGCCGCTCTAGTTTTCCTATTCTTTCTGGAAAGCAGCTTGATCTTAGGGCACATTAGAGACAAGGGTTGAAGATGATGACACCTGCAGAAGATATCGTATAGGAAGAACAATGAGCATTTCTCGCTATTGTGTACTTTGATTTTGATGTCCGTGAGGTGGTCGAAATTATGGAAGTCATTAATATTGTCATTTATAAATGTGAACCAATGACATTCCGTCGTAGAGCCCTCGTCATCTTCGCTATCGTATTCGCTGTCGTATTCGCAGTCCTCGCTGTCGTATTCGCAAAAGCCATAGTATTTCCCTACTCGACCAGACCAAACGTGCTGTCTATCGTCCTTGTTGAACGCGAAATGCAAAGTAAGTTTCAGACGTTCTAGAACAGGCAAGGTCATCACCGTCATGACATCGCTAAAGTTGTATTGATCGAAAATATCCAAGGAAAGGTCGGTCAGAGCTAACAGTCTCGACCGCCCGGCCGTCATGTCCCGTAGTTCATACTTATTGTAAATAGTCATCTGCAATAGAACTAGTTCTAAAATTTGCAGAGTTTTGATGTCATTCAAGTAATCGAACAAGCGATTAAAGAAGAAGTTATCATCTATCCCATGGACACAGAATCTGAGTGTTTTCAGCGTCGAAATACGTGATACCGGCACTCGAGTTACTGCTGTCAGTGAATGCAAGTTAGGCATATCCCAATCACCAAAGAAGTCAGGTCGATTAAAGTAATGATCTGAATCAACAAATGGATCATGTCCGATCATGGTCATGCTCGTGAGCGAAGGCAGTTTAAGTCCTGGAAATCGACGTCCAAGAAGACCGTTATTCAACCTCACAGCATGTGGGTTATCGAAGTGTACAATGAGCGTTCTCCAACGGTGAGCATGACGTGTTAATGTGTTCAGGAAGAATACGACAGATTCGTCCAAATTATATGGGGTGATGAACAATCCTATATGTAGACCTGCATTCCTGCTTCGTTGGAGGCATATTTCGTTTTGTTCCTTTTTGATACAGTGGTTCGAATAATAGGTCCAAAGAATAGGGATATCCAGCGCGATCCGCCGGAAACGCCGACTAACGAGAGCCAGTGCTCCTCCCATTAGATGGCCGGTTTCCCAGAGATATTTTTCGTAGGCAAATACAAAAATAAATGATAATATCTCATCTGGGAGAGAATTGATGCCTTCACAAAATAACTCGGGCTCAAATTCTGGTTGCTGCAGAGATGTTTCCGACGCAGTACCGATAAATTTTCCTTGCGCGTTACGCTCTTGCACAGGACTCCGAAGTAAAATGCCATCTGATGATAAAGACAACTTTTCCTGAGCTGTAAGGTGAGCCTTTCTATAAGATTTGTAAAAAGGTATGTAAAGTTAAACTATTACAGAAGCCAAGAACGAGTGAGTGTGGCTCACTCTAACATTCGCCTGCACAATCGCTTCAGATGCATGGACTTATCATTTACCTTGAGCCTTCCCGGAGTATCTAGCGTAAAGTCGATGGTGGCCTCTTTTCCACGAGCAGTGGACGATGACATGTTGGTAGGTCGAAAGACCTTGAAGAGAGCCACATTTGCGGACTTTATAAGATAGGTAACGCCACCGCACACAAATATCAACAAAGACAAATCTGCCGGAAACGTTTGCCAAATTCCAACTTGTTACAATCGTGAGTAAATTATACTAAATACAAGGCTGCATCTTTGGGTGATTAATTATTAATTAAATTCATATTTTCACTAAAGTCACGTGTCTCGTATTCATTTAAAATGTATTTAAGCGATCATTATTGTGGTTTCAAGCTCAACTTTTCCAACTTACCTTCATGTCGTCGCCTATCGAAATACACGTTGAAAGCTCTGCCACCGATATTCTGGAGAGCTCACGGTCTATATCGAAGACCGATGAAAGACTCCCGAACGCGGAGGAAACAGAGTAAGTTAATTTCGGAGGAGACCCATTGTTTTCGTGGCTCACTGTTGTCTCTGTTTCTGCAGGTCCTTTAATTCGAAAGGCGGACAGGTGTCACTCACAGGCACCCTACAGCCGCGCCCTAATGCCTCCTCAGACGATAATTTGTTACAGAGGCTTGTACAATCACGTATCCCGGTGTCCAAGTCGATTTCTAGCAGCACCGTGACCACACAGACAAGCATAACATCCTCGCAACAATCCAAGTTTGAGTCAAACTTCTTCTGCGAAGGCATCTACTCCCTCCCAGACGAAATACTGTCTCTTATATTTGCATGTGCCCGCGGAAGACACGAAGTAAGAGACGATGATTATATATACAGGACCCCAGAGATTATTCTGTCCATGGTCAGCCGGCGTTTTCGGCGAGTTACTCTGGGAACGCCTGTGTTATGGACCTATCTAATGAACGGAAAGGGGCTCAAAACGAAGACATACCTAAATCGAAGCGGGAAGGCAGGACTGTCAATAAAAATATTTGTCCGCTATCATCGGTATGATCTTGACATCATCTCTATAATCCCCTTCTTGAACATCGTCGCGCCTCACGCTTACCGTTGGGAAGAATTCGTTATGTACGTGTCCGAGGAATCTTGGTTTAAAAACAACCCGGTTGGGCAATTCCCGGAATTATCTCTGCCTTCCCTCATGAGCATGGACTTGATCGTGTCAGATGGGGTCAGGGAATGCTATTCTTTGCTGGATGATTACTCGGACGACCCCTTCCTGCTTGGCAATTGGAATATGCCGAAGTTGCGTCACCTGAACGTTGATGGATTCGCGCCAGTCTCAGTTCCCATTTCGACGGCGACGTCGCTCATGGTTTTTTGGGACTCGTTTCAGACACACGAAGACTTGGAGGCCTTTCTCAATTTCTTCCAAAGCAATTCGGATTTGCGAAGTTTACGGTGGACTTTGAGAGAGTTCAAAGTAAGTGGCAAATTCTATCAAGACAAGCCCGACATGCTCGCGTGCATTAGACTGCCCAACCTCACTCATCTTTCCTTGGACATTTACACCGAGTGTATACTAGAACATGTCAAGGATATGATGGATCTGCCTATGCTCGAAAGTCTGAAGATGAATCTACGTATGGATTTATACGAGTGGTCGCACGATGACTCCACGTTCGAAAAAGAGGAACTACTATACGATGAAAATGAAGAACTTGAGGAAACACGGCGATGGTTCTCATTTATAAACGACAAAGACTGCGATCATTTCACCCGCGTGAAGGACATCAGCATCAATATCATCAGGAGCCAGCACTACGCCGGGCCACGCTTGTCGTTCTTCCTATACGATGTACTCTGCAGATGTCAGAGCCTCGAACATCTGCATGTGAGATGCCCTAGTTTCAGACTGGTCTCCAGGAAGGACAGGACAGGAAAAGACGCCCGCAACTGGCAACAGACGCCACTTCCTCTTCGCACCGTCACTGTAGAATGCGGTAACCATCTCGATGGCCAGTTCCTGGAGATGATCAAGACAGCGTTAGGAGTAGGCGATCCAGATGCCTCTGCCCCCGTGGAAAAGAATGCAACACTCGAATCCTTGGAGATTCGAGGTAAGATGGGCATTAATGTAAATATGTTTCGAGATTTCATCCCCAAAGAGAAAATAAGAGAACGAGATTGTTTGGAATACACCGAAAGAGAGCTGCAGTGGACTAGTTTTACTTTTGCTTAGACCTTTTGAGGGGGCTTTCAGATCCGTACCAGACAATATCATGTATTCCTAATGCAATTATGAACTTCAGTGAGCTTGGTAGGATCAATGATCTCAACTCGAAATGATCGACATGGGACATGGTACCGCTAATGAGATTTGATCATATTTCTGTACTCATACAACAGGAGTTGAAAGGAATTTTATAAATTCTTCAATTACTTGCGATGTGCTCAAAGTCAGAGTCAGTCTGCGGTAAAAGACGCATAGGCCAGGAAAGGCAAAAGAGGCAAAGTCGTGCCAATCATTTTTGCTCTGAGTGAGAGCCACCTCGTCCCATCGTTCTCTTCTGCAACAACGACGACGACGCGAAGAGACAGACATGCCGCCTCGTCCAATAGCAGCGATGAAGGCCGCACATCAGTCCACGCCATACTCGCTCGAGCTCCTCACAGAATACGGACACACACTCGACGCGATGCCGCTCGACCTCTCGCGCATCTTCGCCGACCTCCGAGAGCTCGACGCCGTGCTCACCTCGACCGTCTCCTCCGTCACGGGAAAGATATACCGGCTCGCAGAGATGATCGAGAACAAGTCCGCGTCCAACGAGCAGCGGCTGTGGCTGCTCGGCGAGATCGCGGAGGAGGCGGGGAAAGTCAGGCCTGGCGCGGACGACAAAATCAGGCTGGCGACGCAGGCCGCGGACAGCTTGCGCCTGCAGAAGATGCACCTCGCCACGCTCGTGACGCATCTGCCCGAGTTCGAGCCGGCGATGCTCGTCCCGAAGACGAGATACCCGCACGTCTCGCTGCGCGCGTACATGCCGTCGCACGCGTACGAGACCGGCCGACGTCGCAGGGCGCCTGCCAGCGGTGGGCTCATGGGTCTGGGAGAAGGAAGTCCGCAGAAAAAACGCAGGGTCGTGCAGGAAGACGATCCCGACTACGGTGCAGCGTCCAAATCTCCAAGGAAGGAGAAAACGGGCGACGGGAACGCGCAGACTCGCCCCCCGCGAGGGCCGCGGACGAAGAAGTACGCATCTACGAATATATATTTATTATTATTACCTCGTACAGGCTGACACTCTGCGCATCCGCGTCTTCCCAGAGTTGACCGTCACCCATCTCCTCCAGAATCGCTTCACTCCGTTACCTCACACATGCTCGCACACGCCCTGGGCAATGGCCAGCGCAACAACCAAACTAACCCGCACCGGAGTACGCAGAACGCATCCTCGTCTTCCAAACGACGCACGAATATCAGCAACAGCAATGCGATGCACGCAGATAACTCGTTGCTTGACACAGTCATATCTCGCAAAGATAACCAGCATCTAGCTCCATCCTCTTCAACATCGCACCCATCCTTAATGGAGGCTGCCGACCATGGTGCGTCTGGAAATGATCAAGACAATAGACACGGACATTCAAATTCTGTCCGTTCAGGAAACCACAACGGAGACGTTAAAAACGGGGCTCAACGTCAGCTTGAGGGGCCAGGTGTACCAGGAGCGCGGGCATCGACCCAGTCGTCGCTCACGACAAACTTAAACTCGACGATGGAGGGTTCGCCTGCACCTGCTGGTGCCGCGGCGACGCCTGCGACGGCCGGCGGCGATGGCGCAGAGGGCGACGCGGATGCAGACAACGATGACGGGAAAATATACTGCTTCTGCGACAATGTAAGCTACGGCGAGATGATTGGATGTGACCAGCCCGGTTGTGAGCGCGAATGGGTATGTGCTGTGTTGCTCTTCTGATCTTTCGTTGTGAGTGAACTATTGCTAACCCTGCCTTCCTAGTTCCACCTCGTATGCATCGGGCTCAGCGAGGCGCCTAAAGGGTTGTGGTATTGTGACGATTGCGTCGCTAAGCGTAAAAAACAAAATGCTCGCAATGGGAAGAAGCGTACTGGCGGTGGTCGGAACAATGCGCGAAATGGATTATAACTTCTTGAATCAGGTTCTTTATCATTCTGTCTTAATGCTTACACCTTGCTTACTCGCGCACCCGCATCCTTCTCACTAATAAAAGAGAAAACTAGGCCTTTATTGAACCGCCTACTAACTTCTCGCATTACTCAAAAACATTATCCACTACCGAATAAATTCCCGCAAATTTCATACATATTACTCTTTCTTTCTTTCTTTCTTTGGTCAACAACGAAATGTTTGGAACTTCCTCACTCATCTGCTATCTTCACGATAAGTTTTCCCGTCGTCGTGTGGCTGGTGATGTCTCGGTGTGTCTGTCGCACGCCCTCGGCGGTGAAGGGGTACTCTTTGAAGATATTGACCTTGACCGTTCCGCTGTCTAGCAATTTAAACAGTTCGGTAACGTAGTGGCTTGACTCTTCAGGTGTGACGATGTAGTTCATGAGGCTGTAGGGGATTTACTGAGCAAGTTGGCATTCACATGAAGGAAAGGAGGACGTACGTGGGGCGAGTGAGTTTGAGGTTCTTGGGTGTTAGCTTCAGCGGAGCGAATGGAGGAACTGCACCGGATGCGTTGCCGACAGAGACGAGGCTGCCTTTCCTCCTCAGGAGCAGGAAGTTGTTGTCGAACCTTCGGCAGAGGAGATTCAGCATCAGCGTCGGCTTCCGCCCGATCGACCGCCTCCACCAACAAATTACAAAACCAAACTCACGTATCCTTGCCAACGCCATCGAACACCGAATGCACGCCCTCGCCGCGCGTGATCTCAAGCACGCGCTTGACGGTGTCCTCGACGGGGTACAAAATGACGTGGTCCGCGCCGTGCGCGCGCGCGAGGGCCGCCTTCGCCTTGCTGCTCGTCGTGCSGATCACCGTCGCGCCGCGCGCCTTTGCAATCTGCGCGAAGATGAGCCCGAGACCGCCCGCGACGGTGTGCACGAGCACGGTCTCGCCCTTCTGCACGGCGTGCGCCTCGGTCATGCTAGCGCGGTCGAAGTGGAAGCGAAGGGGAAGGAAGGGGAGTGCGTTCAGTCAGTGTGCATAGAGAGAAGGGCTATGTCGCTGGAGGAGTAGAGGGCCTTACAAGGTGAGCGCGGTAAGGCCCTGGGTAGCCACTGCCGCCGCGGTGAGAAGGGAGACGGACGCGGGGATGGGGTGTACCTTCGACCATGGTACAGAGACGTATTCCGCGAAGGAGCCTGTGTATATCTGCCGCGGAACCTCGTAACTACGCCCCCCCCCAAAAAAAAAACAACGAGCTGGAAAAGGTGAAGACACACCATGAACACCCTCCCGCCCTCTGCAAAGCCGCGCTTCTTATACTGCGCGTCGTTCAAGACATCCACGTCCTTGGGGAGACCGACGATAGTACCTGACCCCTCCTGGCCGATTCTGAAGGGGAACTGGCTGGCTGGGTACAGGCCCGCGCGCATGTACGTGTCGATGAAGTTCACACCGGCATAATTGACCTGTGGTAAGACGCAAAAGGTGACTATATGCGCTTTTTTTTTTTGTTTCCACAGAACTTGACCCACCTTGACGATGACTTCGTCCGGCTGCTGCTTCGGAAAGGGCACGTCGGCGAGCTCGATGACGTCGACGTCGCCGTTCCTGGGGACGATGATGGACTTGATGGTGGAGGGGAAGGACATTCTGGCTAAAGGGCTTGAGGAGGAGATGCGTGGGTAATCGCGCAAAAAGACGTGCTACTTATACCCCCATCATCGTCGATGTATATATACATGTACAGCCATTGCCATCCTGGACCTGGTAGCGTCAGAATATCTTGAATGTTTTCGTTCACTTTTTATTCGAGTGCCTCAGTTGGCATCTGCTGGCGACAGCAAGCACTTTCACGTCGGGTGTCGCCTGTATCTACTGTTTCTGCGTCAACGAAAGGTTGGTGTGAAATTTCAAACATAAGGATAATTACACGTGTTAAGGACCCGGATATTATTACTAATAGACTGTATCTACTGTTACGTAATATTATGCTAGCTTTGTAGTCTGACAAATGAATTTATATAGCTAAATGAAGGCAAACCATGCAAAATTAATATTGGCTGAGAGTATTGGAATTTCTTTTGCTGAGGTGCAAACTTTCACGTGATCAAGCTGCGTTGTACTTTGCAATATATAGTAATTAAATTTGGGTTTTGCCATTTGCCAGCCCTATTTCTTGAGACTTTTGCCCTACCGGAAATTATGGCAAAAATGGCGACGGCAACACTACCTCTGAGCATAAGCAATTTTGCTTTGTATATGCGTCACTTCCGTAAACTGTATTTACGGCCATATACGGGGTGCTGTATATTGTACTTCCGAGTCAAAGGACCGCCCGCAGACTTTGTGACCAAAAAGCGTATGCAATGTTGCAGGAAGGACGAGCTCCAGCCACTGGCAGACCACAAAGTGACATCTGTAGCATAAAAGATGGAGGGCCTACACCAAGTTTTTCACAGAATCCAACCTCTCAGCTCATTTATACAAAGTCTTACCTTCAGCTCTAAAGGTACGTGGGCTTGTAATATTGAATTTACTCGTCTTCCATGAGACTGACCTACGGACGTCGTATTATGATGATCACGCCCTTGAATAATGGATACGAATTCAGGTGTAGCCTGGGTCACTGGATCTATCGGATGTGGCGTGAGTTTGGAGATTATAACGCGTGTAAATTAATCAATATACACTTTGAGACCGTCATCGATAGACAGCACACAAATTTCACACACGAAAATTGTTCATATTCTGGGACTACGAAGAAAGGGAAACGTAAGAATGAACGGATTTAATGGCTTTCCTGATAATCTCATTGTACCACGCTGGATTTAATTGCTCCAAGGCTTCTTTAGCTGCCTTTTGCTCCGCATTTATTTTGACCCTATTGGAGCATCGGGTCACTGTCTCGCCATTCCCTAAGCCGTTATTAGAGATACAAGAGAAAGGGAACTTGAAAGAAAAGGGTAAAGACTCACTCGTTACCTTTATGTTATACATGTTCGAGATGTTGCCTTGTGCCTCATCATCATCATCGATCCTGATATCGTCATCTGTACAGGACTCTTTAAGTTGTTTCACCCAGCCGCATTACTGTACAGGGTAATGTACAGCCACCCTGTAATGAACAAAACTCGCCGCCCGACCTCAACAACTTGATGAATCCTTATGATATATATATATATATACATAGTTC
>SGPK01000666.1:0-11293 GCA_004802695.1 Phellinidium pouzarii
GGGAGAGCGCCGGGGAGAGCGTGGGGTCGGAGTCGGGGTTGGGGTTGGGGTCGGGATCGGGATCGGGATCGCGGAAGTGCGCATGACTGTTGGGGTGGGCGTGGTGTGCNGGGGGGGAGGGCTTGGGCCTGGTCGTGAGTGATGTTGAGGGCGGCTTGGAGCTTTGCGACGGTTTCTTCGAGCTGTGCGGGAGGAGCGGTTAGCGACAAGCGAGGACGCGCAGGGAGTTCGTAAACAAAGATTGGATAATGAAATTTGTTTTTCTAAAATGAAAAAAAAGGAGAGATACCTGCTCGATATACGCCTTGCGCTTTGCGCGGTGGCGGGCCTGAGCGCGTGCGTTTCTGGTGCGCTGTGGCGGGTCAGAGGGGGGCGGGGGGAGAGTGGGGGAGTGGGAGAGCGGAGGCATTGGAGGGCTGAACAAAAAAACGGGGAGAGAGACGAGAGGGACGACCAAGAAGGGCGGGAGGGGGCGTCGCTCACGTAATTATAATATTCTTCGTGGTTAATATTAATATTGCATATAATATTAATATTGTGCTTTTTCTTTTTCTTTATATTTTTCTTTCTTTGCTTTTGCTATTGCTATTGCTATTGCTTTANTTTTTTTTCTTTACATTTTGCTCCCGTCTGGTCGCCGATCAGATCCAGATCAATCAATTCTATTCCTGGCGGAGATCCGTTTGCCGTTTGCATGGAGCTCTCCTGCTGACTCATCCTCCTCCCTGGTCTTCTCGGGTATAGCCCCAAGTGCCACACTGACTGGTGGGAACGGCACGTGATATGCACCCTGCGAGAGTGGACAGCGGACAATATTGCGAGGCGGGAACCGCGTACGGCTGACGACTGGCACAACTGGCGGCACCGCACGCAGCACGCAGTTGCGGAGTGGCAGACATTTAAATGTCCGACCAGCATTTGGTTCGATGCGTCATGATCGACGATCAGACACGAGTTGTCACACTCGCGTAACGTCACGTCACTCTTCGAGGCGAAAGGGTGTCCCAAGCCGGCCGTTACAGCAAAGCATCCCTTTTATAGTTTTTTTTTTTTTTTTTTTCCTCTTTCAAAGAGGTGGGACATCAATGATACATACGCCGCGAGAATTGTTTTTTTTTTTTTTCGCTGAACGAGCTCCGAGAAACGGATTAAATAAACACAGTTTTTAGATTCGGTTGCAAAAACAANCGCGCGCGACTATGATTTGCGATTACCAAAATCTGCACATACATAACAGAGTTCCACAAATGGTAACTTTGCCAGGATGACTTTTTATCCAAAACACACACACACACTTCCAAGACAATGTAAATAAATTTCAAATAGGCAAAAAGCATTAGATGCTAACTTTGCATTTTACAGGAGACAAGGCCCAAACTAGTGTTTTTTTTATATGAGAGGCAGCCGAACAGGTTCATTAATATTATCAAAAATGTTCGAGACAGTTTCCCACACAATCATCATCTCAAAAGCTAAATTTGGCACGAGGAATCAATATTATTATTGTTTTCAGTTTCAGGACGCAAACTCTCACAGTAAAAAAAAAAACAATTCTTAGCTCAAATCTCCAACCACGACAGATCCAAAGCCGCGACGCTCGCCACCTACAGAAGCTCCCAATCGTAGGACGCAATCTTTCCTCGCGAGCGGGCTAAGGTCTGAGTATCATCGTCCTCCTCGATTGACTCCAGCTGGGTCCGGTACCTGAAAATCGCCTTGTCGCCCCCACAGACTCAAAGATACATGGTGTGCTGAGTTGCTGAGAGTAGGGCGGAGGGATTTGGAAAACGGGCTCGGAGGACTGGGCGCGCTTGAGCTGTGCTGCCGGTCGCGAACGCGCATGCATATCCTTGCTCCATCCATACTAGTCCCTCATCCTACGGTGCAGGACTTTCGACGAGGGTAGTCGCTTTCGGCTCTCACCCTCGTTCCAGCCCCTGGGTGTGTGTATGGCGAAGCCGGACATTCAGTCACTTTGCCTTTGATGTGCGCAAGACAGAGCTATGCATTTCCAAGTAATTCTAATCTTGTAGATTGCTGCGTATCCAAATCAGTCAACCGATCAAAGCTGCAAGGTTNGGGGGGGCTACAGGACGAGGGTTTCTCTATCAAAGGGATTACGGAGACATGTAATTCTGCCTGCATTATCATTGGACGAACAGTGTGTCTGAGGGTTGGTTTTATGCACACGCAACAGCCTTCATGGTGTTGCTTGCAGCAGACTAGGTGGCTGGATTGGCTAGGAGAAGGATGTGTTGTGGACTCTGCTCTCTAGTGTGTTCCTTCAGTCTGTTGGAGCAGACGAGGATGAAGACACTGGAAAGATAGTTGAAGAGCCCTGCACCTGGTATTTTTTAGTGTACATACTATGCTTCAGCTATTTGATTTACATCTCCATCCTTTTTTTTTGCAGTGTATCAGGCTTTTGTTTTTTTTTTGGGGGCAAGAAGAGGGCTCTTTACTTTCAAAGAGCTCTTCAACAGTTCCACAAGAAGAAGCNAAACTTATCTGAGCTGCTCAACAACTTACAGAGCCCTGATACTGCTGAAGCTGCTAAAGTGCCAGAGAAAGCCAGAGACATGTCAATAGACACAGGAAGGAGCTCTAGGTCTGGGTGCAGTAGCTTCAGGTCTATGGGTGGTCCAAGTGTGTGCACACAGGCAGCTGGGATATTGTTTTAAATTAAAAGCTTCTAACATCAATTTTTGTCTATCAACCCATTGTTAGGTGGTGGCTGGGAATAACTCAGGCGGGCCTCCCTTATGGTCAGATAAGAACTGACTAGTGGTCAAGAGGATCTAGCAACTGAGAGGAGGCTCAGAGATACTATGCTCAGGACATGCTTGACACTAAGATGACATGAAGGTAAGTAGATTGATCAATAAGTAACAAATACAATAGTACCTAAGATGACACAAAGGTAAATAGAAGAGAAGAACAGGGCATGACAGATGTCCAGCTCAGCTACTTATAGAGCAATCAGATGTGGGAAGGTATTACCATATGGGGATGATCATGTGTCCATGTGAGTCATTATTAATGATGGGGAGTGGGGAGGAATGGAGATCAATACAAAAAANGGAAAATGGATCGGTGATAAGACTAAAAAGGAAAGAAAATCAAAAAAGATTGGCATGATTGACAAATGACTTCTAACATTACCCCCCCTTCAAGGTTGGGCATCCCGACCAACCATTTGACCACTCTGGTTCCGTATTCTCAAGGATGGCACAAAGATGTTGATGAGGAATTTGAAGTTGGTGAGGAGCTCCAGGGTGTAGTCGGTAGAAAATTTCTACCACTTCTGCTGCATTTTTTGTCACATCTTGCTCTGGTTGCCAAGTTGGGTCCATATATCCAGTCCATTTCACCAAATATTGGAGTTTGCCTCTGTGAATACAGGAGTCTAGAATCTTGTCTACTTCATATTCCTCCTCATTGTCTAGGACTACTGGGGGTGGTGGTGGAGGTGCTCGTTGTGACTCAAAGGCTGGTTCATTTGCTGGTTTGAGTAAAACCACATTGAAAACTGGATGAACTTTCTTCCATGTAGACAGTAGTTTTAGATGGTATGCTCCAGCCCCTACTCGCTCAACAACCTCATAAGGACCAAACCATTTGTCTTCAAGCTTGGCTGAAGGGCGATCTGTCTGTATATGACAACCATCTAAGAAAACCTTGGCTCCAGGTTCAAATTCAATCTGTTGTCCTGCATGCCGGTCATAGAACTGCTTCATGTCTGCTGCCGCCTTGGTAAGGTTGGCTTGAGCAAGAGCATGGACGTCCTTGACATGTTTGGCAAAGTCTTTGGCTGTGAGGTTGGCAGAGGAGGTGCGAATGTCAGTGAGACCCATTGGATGAACCCCAGTGTTGGCATAAAATGGAGACATCTTGGTTGCTGAATGCTCGCAGTTATTGTAAGCAAATTCAGCAAGTGAGAGCCAATCTGCCCAATCTGTCTGACAATGGTTAACATACAGCTGCAGGTACTGTTCCAATTCCTGATTAACACACTCTGTCTGGCCATCCATCTGAGGATGATAAGCCATTGAGGGATTGCCATCAATGTGGAGTAGCTTGTACAGTTCCTTCATCATTTTAGTGTCAAACTGGGTTCCTTGATCATGTATAATTTTCCGTGGTAATCCATGTAGTCTGAAGACATGATCTCGATAGATCTTCGCCATCCCTTCTGCTGTAAGCTTGGTCATCGTGGGGATTGCATGCATCTGTTTACTGAAATGGTCAACAATGACACAGATTGCGTTGAAGTCATTTGAGGCCGGCAGTTCACCTATCAGGTCTACAGTGACAACTTGCCATGGGGATTCAGGTACCTCATTTGGATGGAGAATTTTAGCATGAGTGGTCTGCACTGCCTTGGTCCTTTGACACTGGTCACACCCTTGGACATAGTTGTGCACATCTGCATACATGGAAGGCCACCAGAATTCTCAACACACCAGGCTAACTGTCTTTGTTGACCCTGGATGACCAGTGAGTGGGGAATCGTGGAATTCATGGAGTACCTTAGACCGTACATCTTCTGGTACAAACAAGTGATCTCCTTTCCACAGCAGTCCCTCTCTTTCGTCTAGCCCTGTCAGCCAGTCATCAATTGGAAGCTGTTCTTGTGAAGCTCTGATTTCTGATACCAGCCCATCTCTAGATATTTTGATGATGCCCCAGGCTAACCATTCCTCTTTGATGAAGACAATTGAATTATTATCATCTTGTCCTCAATCATAGTCGGCTTGTCGCAAGAGTAGGTCAGCCTTGCCCATTGTCTTACCTGGCTTATGTACCAGGGTAAAGTCAAATTCTGCAAGTTCTAGTCGCCATCTGGCTTGTTGATGGTTGAGTTTCTGAGGCAATTGGAAATATGTGAGGTTGGCATGATCAGTCCAGACCTCAAATGGTTGTTTAGCCCCTAGGAGATAGTGACGCCATTCCTTGAGTGCTTGGACAATAGCAAGCATCTCCTTATCGTATATCTCATAATTCCTCTCTGCTTCCAGTAGCGTTGCCGAGTGATATGCTGCAATTTGCCATTTGCCTTGTTGCTTCTGAAGGAGTACACCACCAGTGGCAGGGATTTGTTAGGGCAACACTACACACCACAAAGGCGCACAGGTTCTAACAAGTAAAAGGCAACAAGGGTAGAGCTTAAGATGACTTAGGAGGGGTCACACTGTGAATAGTGGATATCCTGAGAGAACTCAACTGAGGTCTCTAGGTCTGTATTGCCAGGTATTTATACACAAACATTCTTGGCGCACGGACCAAGCAGTGCTACTTTAGGGGTGGTCTATCCTATAGCTATCCTACTAACTGGAGCAATGAGGAATGATGATGTAATCCCTTCTAGAACCTTCTGCTTAGTAATGATTACCTAATGACTACCTAATGGCCATACTGACTAATGATTACCTAAGCAATGACTAATCCCTTATTATGTAATGATTATGTAAGAGTGCTATGAAAGCGAAATTAAAATGAAAAAATGTCTATATCATAACAGGATTACTAGGACTGGTGGGGTACAGAGACGCTCCTTGAGTTCGAAAAAGGCTCAATCTGCTTCACCACTCCAGTCCCATACTGCTTTGCCAGTCAGGGCCGTCAACAGTTTGACCACTAGACTGTAGTCCTTGATGAAGTGACGAAGCCAGTTGCCAAGGCCAAGGAATTGTTGGAGTTCCTTCTGATTTGTGGGCTTGGGCCAGTCTCGAACGGCTAGGGTCTTCTTTGGATCCATGTGCACTTCCCCATTCCCAATAATGTGGCCCAGGTACTTGACTGTCTGTGTCTTAAATTCGCATTTCTGAGGCTTTAGATACAGATGGTGTTCCTGCATAATCTTAAGCACTTCAACAATGAGTTTCCGATGTTGCTGCAGATCTTAGGAGAAAATCAGGACATCATCCAAATAGATGATTATCACATCCAGATAGATCAGCTCCTTGAAGATCTCATCCACAAATGTTTGGAAGGTTGCCGGCGCATTGCATAAACCAAAGAACATGACAGTAGGCTCAAATAACCCCAGGTTGGTCCTAAAAGCGGCCTTCCATTCATCTCCATCACGAAGTTGAATGTTGTAGTATCCCCAGTGCACATCAAGTTTTGTGATGTACTTTGCCCCTTTGACCTTGTCGATGAGTTCATTGATGAGAGGTAAAGGGTACTTATTCTTAATGGTACCTTCGTTGAGCTTTTGGTAGTCTTGAATGGCTCGCAGACTACCATTGTCTTTCTTAATGAAGAAGAAGGGGGATGCCATAGAGGACTTGGAGTGGCGAATGCGACCTGAGCCAAGATTCTCACTGATGAATTCCTTAAGTGCAAGTTGCTCCTTGGGATTCAAGGGGTAAACTTTACAGTTACTTGGCTTAAAATCTGGTTTTAATTCAATGGTGTGGTCCTATGGTCAATGCTCTGGGAGTTGCTCAAAACCAGCCTCACTGAAAACATTGGCAAACTCATCCAGGTATGCTGGCCATTTGTGCCCTTCCTCTACTTGAATGTGCCCAATGGTATGTCCTATTACCATGCAAGTCTCTGGGCATCATGTGAAATGGATGGCTCCAACCTTCCAGTCGATTTCTGGATTGTGTTTGGTTAACCAATCATGGCCAAAAAGACATTACTTGAAGCAAGGGTGGTGACCGCAAAAGTGACATTTTCGTGGTGACAATCAATTATCATGCCCAATTCTGCGTATTCCATAATAAGTCCACCATCATTATCTGAACCGTCTGCATTGAAGACCTTCAATGGGTTTGGATACTGCTTGGTGGGGATGTGATATTGCGACACAAAGTGTGCATCAATGCATGATCCTGTGCAACCTGAGTTGACCAATGCATGTGCATCAATTTCCTCTTTACCAGTTTCTTTCTCAGAGACAAGAGTGAGGAGGACTTCTAATTGGCATCCACCACTCACTTGAATGATTATCTTGTCTCTGGCCATTTGCCTTTCATCAGCCTGAATCGATTGTTTAAATTCGTCACATTGAAGATTTGCATCTAGGTGTTGTACAGGCAGTGAATTATAATTTACATGGGGGAACAGTGATTCAGGAACCAAGGGCTCAGATGTGCTGACATCCACTACTGAGCCCAGAGAAAATCTGCATTTTCCACAATCTCCTCAAGTTCCGCTGGCATTGCGTGAACTTCCACTTCTGCTTCTTCGACCATGAAGTCCGACTCCTTCATCGCACCTAGTTCTTCGGCAAAGGCGAGATGGTCCTCTGGTTCAAGTGCTGCAATTACTGACCAAATAATCTGCCTGCCATTTGGGCAGTCCTGGATGAAATGTCCAACTTGTCCACACTTGTAGCAGGCCCAGTTGTGGCGTGCATTATTGATGGACACATCCATAGGAATACCCATACCTGGATGTATACCTGGAGTGACTCCTTGCCAATCACGAGTTTGCTGGGTGGCAGCTGGCTGGGGTCATGGGACCTGAGGATGCTGAGGGACTTGTCGCAGCTGCCAAGGATGGTTAATGTTAGGACTGCACTATTGCTGTGGTAATAGTGTAGAACAAGTGGTAGATGATAGAGTTAACCTGACTAGCTTAGTAGTTTAGAGGGGTTCACTCTTAAGTGTATTAGTTCTAGGAGTGCTACCTTGCCCTCCTTTTATACTGTACAGAGGCAACTGTCACCTGCTCTGCTGCGCAGTGTGGCTTTACTACTTATGGCTATCTAGACTGTGGTTACTGTGCATTGCTGCACCTTGGTTGCTGCGCACGACTGTGCTTTGTCCTTATGACTTGTGTTAAGCCAAAGGCTGTAACAGTGACAAGGTAACAAGTAAGAGCTAAGTGGTGAGTAAGCAGAGAGCCGGGTTAGGGCCTGTTACAATTTCCTTACCTTATCCCATCACATCCCCCCCGCTTATCTATCTATCTCATCACATCACTCCGCTTATCTATCCATCTCATCTCATCACTCCGCTTACTTCAACAGTAGCCCCTGTATCACCTGATCACTTGTTCCACCAAGTTCCATACCCTTCTATGCTGACTGATGCTCATCCTTCGCTCAGTCATCCTTTCCATCACTTTCCACCACCTTCCANCCCCTATGTACTAGTAGTATATAAGGCATGTACTCAGAGCCCTAAGCCCTAAGCTTGAGCTCTTCGTTCTCATAGCCAAACACCTTGTCACCTAGTCCACCAGTGTGCTCATTGAGCCTCACCAGTACCAATCGATCCTCTCAGGCCCTAACTCGGCTCTCAGCTTACTCGTCACTCTGTTCTTACTCGTTACCTCGTCACTGTTACAGCCTTTGGCTTAACAATAAGTGTCCGTGAAGGTCTCATCAACTGCAGGGCCTTTCGCCACTTCAGCTGGTTCTGGATAGAGGCTTGATTCTCTTTTANTTTTTTGAAGCCTCACGCGGAACCTGTTACAATTTCCTTACCTTATCCCATCACATCACCCCGCTTATCTATCCATCTCATCACATCACTCTGCTTATCTATCCATCTCATCACATCACTCCGCTTACTTCAACAGTAGCCCCTGTATCACCTGATCACTTGTTCCACCAAGTTCCATACCCTTCTATGCTGACTGATGCTCATCCTTCGCTCAGTCATCCTTTCCATCACTTTCCATCACTTTCCACCCCTATGTACTAGTAGTATATAAGGCATGTACTCAGAGCCCTAAGCCCCAAGCTTGAGTTCTTCGTTCTCATAGCCAAACACCTTGTCACCTAGCCCACCAGTGTGCTCACTGAGCCTCATCAGTACCAGTCAAACCTCTCAGGCCCTAACTCGGCTCTCTGCTTACTCGTCACTCTGTTCTTACTCGTCACCTCGTCATTGTTATAGCCTTTGGCTTAACAGAACCAGGTTTCTGCAAACAACAACCAAAAGCCACAGTTCATCGACGACAAGTCCCAGACGCTTGCCCTTGGCCACCAAGATGTGTACTCAATAGACTCCAGCCTCTCATCATCTCCTTTAGAAAGAGTCAGAAATGTATCATACGTTGGTAATTGAAAATGAATGGGCTCACCGTAGTACATCTTGTATACACCGCAGATGAGGCACTCCTCATCCTCCGTGAGCTGGTCATCCCACCATTCTTGGCTTGTCCCCCCCACGGTGCCTGTTGTGTAGACACATTGGACAAAATCGCCTGTGGGACCCGCCATGACAGCGTCAACTGCATCATCCAAACCTAAATGATGCATCACCAGCCTCCAGACAATTCCACCTCTCATTACAGCAGCATGGGCATGAGAGTTGCTCTTGATAAGGTCCACTACCTTCCCTTCATACGTAAGGTAGTCAACCGAATTAAGAGCCTGAGTCAATTTTCTCCAACCGAGGTCATGAATATGCATGCAAGACATGTTTAACTGCGCTGGGGGCTCTAATGTTATCGTCTGAAAAGGTATGCCATGTGCCATGAAGTGGCAGCACCCATCCCAGATGCTTTCGTGCCCTAATCGCAACCACTGCAGGGCAGCGACAGGATCCAAAACCRCTACAAGCCATGGCACGCTGTGAATCCTTGGCCTTAAGAYGTAGATGGTGGTTTCAGTGAGAGACCTCCGGGCGYGACTGGTTGACCCTTGACTGGCCGGTTCTTTGGTATAAAGTCGCTGAGTTAGTACTTGTATATCGAAGTTCATGTTCCTCTGACGCGGCGATACAGCCATGGAGTTAAAATGAAGGTCRTGCATACGAGTATGTAGTTTTGCCAATGACCTGTCACTGTTAATGACGTCCTGCGTGAAAGCAATGAGCTCTTCCTGCAAGGGTTTCTGAACATTATCAACCTCCGAAACTGACACAAACAGGAGTTTAGCCATCTTCTTCCACGTACTCGAGTCAGACGAAGGGTTAACCATTGAACTCCCGGCGCTCACAGCATGGCCGTCTCTGCAGAACCCAAAGCGAAGTGCAGCCATTCGTTCAACAGTGTCAAATGCTAACTCATCCTGAGTGCCGGGATTCTCAAGTAGTAGACCAGTCTGCTGACGCAGGTCCTCAACAATCTCGTTAGGGCCCAAAGCATCCAACCCATTGTCGAACGTCTGGCCAGTAACGGCAGGCGCATCCCAGTTGTCATCATCCTTGTCAAACTTGTCTGTTGGAGGCCCATAATTCCGAGGAGTAGGGTCAAACTCATTACAGAGATCCCATTCGTCGCGAAAGCCATCATAGCACTTCTGGCTGGCCCGATAATTGTCCCAGATATCTTCGACTGAAGCCCTACTCACTGGCACCCTTATGAGGACACCGGCGTGAGTTTCAGATTCCTCCCATTCGAAGACCCGAGCACCTTTCTTGCCTGGAAAATTCTTTTTCTCCGCATCTTTCTCTCATTGCTCTCACTTTGCCCTCCGTTCAAGCGTCTCATTATCGAATAACNTTTTTGTTAGACTCTGCTCAACGAGCAAAAAACTCCTGCCAGGTCTCATCTTTGTATTAGCTAGCCCCATTGCGCTTTCAAGGCTTAGAGGCGCTGATGGTCTCTGTTGGAGGGTTTGGGTTACCCCAAGCACTTGAAATGTCCATAGGAGTGTCAGCAGTAAGCATAGATATATTTGTGAGTTCTTCTGTAGTCGGCCTGATAAGATTCGCCCATTCGTGGGGAGTATTCTGCTGCATGGGGTCCCAAACGAACCAGACGGGCATGCCAAAGTTTATGAAGGTCCGTACATCTTTCAAAAATTGACAGGATGATAAACGGACAAACACACCATTCCGTGGAGTGTCCATGTCCACGATCTGGCTAAGACATACCTCCTGTATCCATGCAGGAGGGAATTGCTCCATTTCTTCTAGTTGACGAGCCCACCGATCCTCATACCAGCCATTCTCTTGTGCAACACGCCTCAATCTCATAATGAGATAGGTTGCGTAAGCCATGACGGGAATGAATGCATTACGAGAACGTCGAGCGGCATTGCGAACATGTCCGGGAGAGGGATGACTTTTTGCGAAACCGAAGGAGGAAGGAAGCCGGGGGTTTTCCATGTCAAGGGGAAATGTCCTCGAATTGTGTGGAAGGAGACCAAGAAGGGATGAAATCAGCACCCTCAGAGAGCACTCGATGTTATGATATAGACATTTTTTCATTTTAATTTCGCTTTCATGGCACTCTTACATAATCATTACATAATCATTACATAATAAGGGATTAGTCATTGCTTAGGTAATCATTAGTCAGTAGGGGATTAGGTAATCATTAGGTAATCATTAGGTAATCATTACTAAGCGGAAGGTTCTGGAAGGGATTACATCATCATTCC
>SGPK01000667.1:0-11252 GCA_004802695.1 Phellinidium pouzarii
CGACGAGCAAACACCTTTTTTTGCTGTTGTGGAGGCCAACAAGGTGGAGAAAGCCCTACAAGACGAGCTCATGGTGTTCACGCAAGACATCATCAACAGCAATGGGTCCCTGGCGAGACTACGCAATCGCTTCCATGACCTCCATCCCACCAGCTTGGCTTTAGCGCCATCTCTGTGGAATCAAAACTTTGTCATCAACGTGCTAAAGCAGCGAGTTGAAACTGAAGACCTGGCCAATCGCACTCGTATGATTGTCGTGGACACCTTCATATACGTGTTGAGACCAAAGGTTCGTGGCGTGCCATGGCTGGTAGCAGTATTGGATCCCGTCGCTGCGCTGGAATGGTTGCGACTGGGACGCGATAGCGTCTGGGATGGATGCTGTCATTTTATAGCACGTGGGGTACCTTTCCATACATTGACAGAAGACCGCCCGGCGGACTTGAATGCAGGTCGCATAGGTATTCACGACCTTGGCTGGAGAAAGACGACTCGTTCATTAAACTCAGTCGACTACCTCACGTATGAGAGGACGATAGTTGACTTTCTCAAGAGTAGCTCTCGCGCTCGTGCTGCTATAATGGCAGGCGGCATCGTCTGGAGGTTGGCCATGTATCACTTGGGTCTTGACGATGCAATCGACGCGGTAATGACGGGTCCCGCAGGCAACTTCATCCGGCCTGTGTACACCACGAACACTGTCGATGGGGCAGCTCCGACTCGGAATCAGACGTGGTGGGACGACAGGCTCACGGAGGAGGAGGAGAGGCTCGTCTGCGGAGTCTACAAGATGTACATTGGTAAGTCCATTCATTCT
Organism: Phellinidium pouzarii; assembly: GCA_004802695.1. Lineage (NCBI taxonomy): Eukaryota > Fungi > Basidiomycota > Agaricomycetes > Hymenochaetales > Hymenochaetaceae > Phellinidium > Phellinidium pouzarii. The sequence goes on from SGPK01000667.1 coordinate 818, forward strand.
CAGATTTTAGTGTATATCCCATTTCTAATTTTTTCCAAAGGAGATGACGTTAAACCAGAGTCGACCGAGTATGCATCTTGGTGGCCAAGGGCTAACATCTGGGAGTCGTCTTCAATGAACTGTGGTTTTTGGTCCTCGTTCGCGGAAATCTGGNTTTAAAACAGGCTAACAAGCATAAAAAATGACAAAGCCAGTGTCAAAAACCAGTCTGCGTGGCGAACCTCCCTGCAGTTATTGAAAAGCTCACGTACAATTCTGGGTAACAATCACAAACTATCGGAAATGTACATTAGCGGGCTTTCACTTTAATTGCACTAGTATGATATTGAAGGGACGCGGACTCGGATTTTCTTGTCGGAGACTTGGAAAGTGAACTTATGGTAAATTATTTGAAGTGCCACCTTTATTTATGTCACCTGCAGCCGGCCCATCGATCCTTTGGCTCGTGTTGGTAACATATATTTCTATACATGCTTCAACTTTCGACAATATTGTTATGTTATATAATATATATATATATACAGGTTTGGAAGGTCCAACGCATTGGTGACTTCTGAGGAGAATGTCCAGCCTTCCACAATTAGCTTGCATTTTAAGAATAAGCCGGTCTTACGTCCGGCATTGACCACATTTTTTTTTAATCGTGAATACATTGTATTGACCACTGACGGACTCGGACTTGGACAGACTTCGCGTATGCTCCTCGCAGACGGTTGTGGTATGTCACAGTATAGGTTCACTTGAGAATGACAGGAATTGTCTCTCAAAAGTTCAAGTACCAGCGGTAAGTCTCTTATTTTAATATTGTTACTCACAATTTCTAATGGAATCCTCCATCTTTTTTTTTTNCTTCATTGCACACTCGGAAAGATCAATTGGTGATTTGAAGGGTCAATCATTGTCATAAGATCAACTCTCCTGGTTTATTCAGGTAAGTTTTTCTTGCCAATATTTTGTTCGTTGACTCGGACAATGCAGAGTCCTTGTCGTTCAAAATATCACTCATTTGAGTATGAGCAAAATTCAAAGCATGAGGGGAAAATACAGATACGAACAAGGGCTTTATATCAGAAATCTGGTATGATGACCACTGAAACATTTCATGTTTTCGTTTCGAACCCGACATGTTTGATAGTGCGATATCAGAGTAACCCGGGCCGTTGCATTAGCGAGATAAGTGGGGTTTTTTTTTTCGCATTAGTTGCGGTGACCAAAAATGATATAAATTTCAGAGAAATCCCCTCCCCCTTCTCATATTCAACTCCTTTTCCCCTGCAGTAATGTCTCCCTGGGTAAGACACGTGTTGGGAATGACGCCTTCGTTTGAGTCCTCATCGGATGATAATGCCATCTCATCCCAGCGGACCCAGCCAGTCCAGCGGACCCAGCCAGTCCAACGGACCCAGTCAGCGATGCCAAACCATCCAGTACAGACGACCCAGCGTAATGGACCGCCCAAGTCATCTCAGCCAAGGACGCCACTCCAGCCCACCCAGCGTAATGGTTCGACGTCACCTCTGCCTGTCATGGTCCAGAAACAACCTTACAAAGAAGATGAAGATGAAGAGGATGCTGAAGATGATGAAGACGATGAAGACGATGAAGACGATGAGGAACAATTGACAAAGACAGGGAGGTGCAAACCGTACGTTGCAGACATGTCAATTCTATCCCATGCAGACTAACTTCGCGATACTCCAGGATCTCTAAGGGTCTCTTCAACGACCTAGGAAAACATCTCGGGCACGCGTATGCGACTTGGGACAATCTGCAGTTCATTATCAGTGTTGCCGTTGACCGAGCCAACAACAATTGGGAACCTCCGGCCATTGACAAGTTCGGTGGAAAGTGAACACGACATCTTGTTAACCTTAGTATCATCACTGATGCGAGCTATACTAGGGAAGAGCGCTACTTCAACATAGTCACTGATGCCATAGGGCTTCAAAGTGACATGCTGTATGCTTTGGTCAAAGCAAGTCCGAGGGTGTGTACCAAGATAGCGAGGAGGGTGCATTTATCTTTCTGATATAGAGTATATTCACTGACTACGAATTTGTCGCTCAAGATACGTGATGGTCAACAAGACGCACGTCAAGCAGCGACCAATACTGTCAAATTGTTAGGGCAACACTACACACTATAAAAGCGCACAGGTTCTAACAAGCAAAAGACAACAAGAGGGAGGGTCAAGATGACTAAGGAGGGGTCACACTGTGAATAGTGGATATCCTGAGAGAACTCAACTGAGGTCTCTAGGTCTGTATTGCCAGGTATTTATACACAAACATTCTTGGCGCACGGACCAAGCAGTGCTACTTTAGGGGTGGTCTATCCTATAGCTATCCTACCAACTGGAGCGATGAGGAATGATGATGTAATCCCTTCCAGAACCTTCCGCTTAGTAATGATTACCTAATGATTACCTAATCCCCTACTGACTAATGATTACCTAAGCAATGACTAATCCCTTATTATGTAATGATTATGTAAGAGTGCCATGAAAGCGAAATTAAAATGAAAAAATGTCTATATCATAACAGTAGTCATCAGCTGTGCCTGTCTGCTTGATATTCAGGAGTTGGCGTCTGGCATCGGCACTGTCATCCGTGGTGATGAATGTGTTCCTGAAATCATTGAGGAAGTCGACCCAAGTACCGAAACCAGTAGGTGTGTTGGTAGTGGGGTTTGGGGCAAGGGCAATGGTGGTGCGGTTGGTGGCCCAGTCTCCCGCAGCTTTCTCTTGCATAAAGGAGAGGACGAAGATGATTTTGCTTTTGTCCGTGTTGTAGATCCGCTCGTTGAGTGAGAGGTAGGCCTGGCAACTGGATAGGAAGTGGCGGGCATAGCTTTTGTCGCCATCAAAGTTGTTGGGTTTACTGAGGCGAGCTTCTCCGGTGGGGGCTGGAGTGGACATGTTGACAAGTGGTGTTGGTGTGGTTTGTGGGGAAAGGGGAATGTGGGATGAAGTGGTGCTAGTGGATGGGGGATGTGGGAGAGGTGTAGACTGAGGTTGTCATTGCTGGATGTTGGAAACTGGTGGGGTGGGAAGTTCGATGGTCGGTTGGATGGGGGTTGGGTTGGGTGTGCGAGTTTCTTCAAAAATTTCACGGTAGTTGGGGACAGCTATCTCAAAGTGGATTGCAGCATCTTCTGGGTCATTGGTGAGGTAGAACCAGTGGGGGGGTTGATTCGGTTGTGTCTGTTCCCAGGAGTAGTATCGAGTTTCTCCCCTGGTCGTGTCTTCAAAGACTTTGTACTGGTGGTTCCAAGTGGAACGTCGAGTTGGTCTGGTAGTTGGTGCTGGTAATTGGGCCGTGGTGAGTTGGGTTGCCTAGACGTAAAAACGTCGGCAGGTGGGTAAGCTTGAGCTAGTGTTAAGCCAAAGGCTGTAACAGTGACGAGGTAACGAGTAAGAGCAGAGTGACGAGTAAGCTGAGAGCCGAGTTAGGGCCTGAGAGGATCGACTGGTACTGATGAGGCTCAATGAGCACACTGGTGGACTAGGTGACAAGGTGTTTGGCTATGAGAACGAAGAGCTCAAGCTTAGGGCTTAGGGCTCTGAGTACATGCCTTATATACTACTAGTACATAGGGGTGGAAGGTGATGGAAAGTGATGGAAAGGATGACTGAGCGAAGGATGAGCATCAGTCAGCATAGAAGGGTATGGAACTTGGTGGAACAAGTGATCAGGTGATACAGGGGCTACTGTTGAAGTAAGCGGAGTGATGAGATGAGATGGATAGATAAGCGGAGTGATGTGATGAGATGGATAGATAAGCGGGGGGATGTGATGGGATAAGGTAAGGAATTTGTAACACAATCAAGACATTCGTCTATGATGTGAAGGAATACCTCAACTTCATATCCATAAGGATGACACTCAACAATACACCACACACAGAACAACAATGCACCCAGTGCTATGTAGAAGTCTACATCTACAGGGTTAACAGTGACAAGATGGTCAGGATTCATAACACAAGCATTCATGCTCAAACAATGATAGCCTTCACACAATATGGAGGAGAAGGATATACAACCAGTGATGGGAAGGTCACACAGGAAATAGACAACCTTGCCATCACACTATGGGCCAGCCACAGAAGCACAAGGCCTAGAGGACCATTTGTGGATTACAGACAAATATCCACACAACCCAACTATATGCCATATATGGTTAGTACAGAAGCCATCCCCAGATTGACAGAAGCCATCATTGGATCTACCTAATGATCATTGGGACTTTAATGTCACTTAATCAGTTCCAACCCAATTAGGACTAGAACCAATGCGGCTATCAAGCCACAAACCAAACATGGAAACAACAATCATGGCACTTGGCCACATTGCCATTATCAGAAGGGAAACACATTTGAACAAGGCAGAACCCACAGGCACTCCGCAGGAAGCCATATGCAGATATAAAGGGAATAGCTGTGAACAGACAGGAAGGTTCTAGCAAAGCATTATTCCCTAAAAAGGAAATAGAAGTACAGAAGGAAGCAGGATGACTAGGACATAAGGAAGGTTGACCAAAGCAGGAAGAGACCTATAAGTGTGCAGCAGCTGCAGCAGTAAAGCACAGTTGCGCGCAGCAAGGGATGACCACTAGGAAGAGGCCCACAAGTCATAAGGACAAAGCACAGTCACGCGCAGCAAGGGATGACCATATAGGAAGAGGCCCACAAGTCATAAGGACAAAAGCACAGTCATGCACAGCAACCAAGGTGCAGCAATGCACAGTAACCACAGTCTAGATAGCCATAAATAGTAAAGCCACACTGCACAGCAGAGCAGGTGACAGTCACCTCTGTACAGTATAAAAGGAGGGCAAGGTAGCACTCCTAGAACCTCAGTTTAATTCAATTAACTATCATCACTATAACTAATACACTTAAGAGTGAACCCCTCTAAACTACCAAGCTAGTCAGGTTAACTCTATCATCTATCACTTGTTCTACACTATTACCACAGCAAATAGTGCAGTCCTAACATATTGAGGGGAATGAGAAAGCCAATGAGGAAGCCAAATTAGCAGCCCAGGGAGACTCTACTTCTCTGAGTAAACCCATTAATTCACTTTCCAATCTTCCCATTAGTGCTGCAGTGATCAAGGCTTCATACACAAAAGAAACCGCAAAATTGTGGGCCCAATGATGGGTGGACTCCACGTGAGGCAAAAGACAAGTGTCATACGACAAAAAACCTCCAGGCCAAGCAGCCATAAAGTTCTACAAAAATTTAGACCACCATGCCAGTAGTCTCATCACACAATTACGATCAGGACACATCAGTCTCAACGCCTACCTTGTGCGCATACAAGCAGTAGACTCCCCCCNTCTGTGTCTTATGCAACACGCCAGAATCCATGGAACACTACCTCCTTCAATGTAGACATTTTGTGGATGCCCAACATTGCCTACGATGTAGCATACAAAACATGCCACTGTTTAAATGAACCCTCCTGGGGACCCCTCAAAACTTCTCCAAATTGCTTCAGTACATCCAAGACTCCAGTCGTTTTGAGGCATACTTTCCTATGACACAGCGCTAAGTCCATTTCGTTCTGACCCCTTTTTTTTTCCCCCATTCTCTCTGCGCTATTCTATATCCTATCATTTTCTTTTATCAATCTCTTTCCCCTTTTCTCTCTCTTTTCCCTTTCCTCTATCTATTTATTCCTACTCTGGGGACCAACCCATCAGGCTCTGTAATATGGGACATGCCTACCCCCTTTTCCACCCTAAGCCATACGCTATTCTCAAAGTTAACTCACTAACCAACTATATAGCCTTCACCACTCTAAACGTCGGTCGCGATCCGACGTTCGCACTACTGTAATTAATTTTCGTACTTTCAAACTACTTCCCTGGGTAAAGGTGGACTTGGGCCAATTCCCAATTGTCCGGGGGGAGTTACGAGACAATTTCGGGGATACTGAATTGTTTCACCTGCGTCCGGCAAGACCCAAAGGGCAGGAGCATAATGCATCCAAAGCGGCCAGGTTAGAACCCTTACCCTCTCTTCAATGAGCAAGAGGACGTCTTTCTTTATATTTCCACTCAAGCATATATTTCGCTCTATAACATGTACATTTATTTTGTGTAGTGTAGAGTAAGTGGTCACATAGGCCGTAAACAGCCTGAGCACCACTTTAAATACAGGAATCTATCTATCTATCTATGTTATCATGTCATTTGAGTCTATTTGTTCATACCAACAGAACTGACAATTCTGCTCATTCCTACTAGTAGAGCGAGTAAGGAAGGAAGGGAAAAAGAACTTGAAAATATGCTGTATCCTTCCACAAGCCACAAGCCACAAAAGTCAACCCCGTGTAGCATAATTTCCAAATAAACCAGGGTCGCGGTAACGATAAACACGCGGCTTGTACTCCGACAAAAGCTGAAAAATATATATGGTTTTTATTGTCTCTCAGAAGCGGCTCCATTATGTCGCATGGATCAGAGCGTGAACACGAACCTTCGATCGGTTCAAAGAAAGAAAGGATGAAAATGGCCGAGAATTATGAGAAGAAGGGGTACGCGAGCACATCTAGGGTTCAATCTTCAAGCCGCTAAGGAATATGTGCAGATAAGCGTCTGGGAGACAATGGATAATAATACAATCAATACGTTGCTCAATTCTCGATGCGGCTGCGGTTGCGGTTGTGGTTGCGGACAAACGAAATAAAGCCACCGATCCGATCTTGCGTCACGGTCATGTGACATTCTGTTCACGATGCGAATTGCTTAAATTGCGGCTGCACTCTCCTGCCATTCTGCATTCTACCACACCCCTCACACTCACACTCATATTCGTACCACCATGTCGGGCAAAATCATTACACTTTTCTGCTATATCTATCGTAGAAACGATGAACCCTCTCACAAAAGGGTGTTTTCGGTCAAAATTGCTAATACCGAGCCTGTCGACCAACTGAAGGAAGCAATCAAAGCAAAGAAGCCGAGTGTCTTCGGCCACGTTGAAGCTGACGATCTGCGTTTGTGGAACGTTGAACTCCCCCTACAAAATAATGCAGTTTTTAAGGAAAGATTGGCGGCGTATATCAAGAATGATCATAAACTTGATGGGGATATGACACCCTCTAACGTACTTTGCGGCATCTTCCCCGACCGATTCCCCAATGATACACTTAACATAATCATCAGTCAGTCCGAGTCTTTTGTCTTTTTNAGATCATATCTTGATGCTCAAGTAATATTTGCTCTAAACAGGAGAACCATCCAACGCAGACGAAGAAGCAGAAGAAAAAGAAGAAGAAATGAAAGAAATGTTCAAGCATATCATCATCACCGTCAACAAGCGAGGTGTCTTCCAAGCCGAGGATGAATCATTGAACAAAATTGCGATGTGGACCGGTGCTCTGCCCGATTTTGTCAAGCGCGTCGATGACAGGTTAAAGGTCACGCGCAATCTGCCTGTCCGGGTACGCTCTACTCTACTTTCTTAGTCTGTCTGGCGAGGCCATTGCTGATTCTGCCTCAGGACCAAATTGCTCTGCTCAAAGAATTCGACCTCAATCCAAATTACGATTTCGGGCTCGGTTATCATCTGACTCCACTTGCTCAAGAGGAGCGGCACGGTGAAGAATTATCAGAACTGTCGCACGTGATGGCAAGCACCGGTAGACATGGTGGGATTGAGAAGTGGGAGAAGAGCTTGGAGACAGCCGCTTGCTCCAGATTCTTCTTCCCCCTCGCAGACTACATCGCCAAATCTCTAGAAACAGGTCAATCTGTCGAAGGTCTTTTGTACGTTCATGCATTTACATCTTTTTCAATCGAATCTGATTTGACTCGCATTTGCAGCGGAACGCAGAGCTGGCCTTGGAATATGCTGATAAGGGTGAAAAACGAAGGAGAGGATGCTTACACTTATCTGCCTAAAAGCGATTTCTCGTTGTGGAAACGACAATTTCCAATTCTTCTATGCGAGATCCATTCAAAAGGGTCGAATGATCGAATTCGCCTACTCCTTCAAGCTGCATACTGTGTCAGGCTCGCAAACTTCCAGCTGCAGGCTGAAAATGAGGACCCAAAAGCAAATCAGTTTGTCCTCGTGGCCATTTATGTCGACGAAGAGTTCAAAGCCCACCTCCACCTCTTCTTTGAAGCCGAGAAGGTGAAAGAATTGCCTAGGCGATCGAATAGAAAAGGAATGAAAAGCAGGACCAATGCGATGGCGTCGACGTCTGTGAATGGCCTCCTAGCCCCACCGATCTTTTACACGGAGGAAGTGTTCCGGCTATATCACGCACCAGATCAAGCCGATGAGCGATTGCTGTTCATTTCCCGGTTGTACAACATATTCGAATGGTTGGGACTCTTGACTTTACCAAAGGAACAGCCGAAAAATTATATAGGTGCGATAAAAGTTTTAGGAAAAGGGACGTTCCTCAAGACAAACACCAGTCGTGGAAGGACAAACTCCACTCGTGAAGGTAACAAGGGCAAGGACAAGGACAAGGACAAGGACAAGGGTGGGAACGCGGACGCGGGTAATGGTAAGGTCAGGGGCAGAGCGGCGGGAATGTCTGCTTTCCAGGCTGATAAGTACCAGCTCGTGAGCACGGGCGAACCACTGCACCAGGTAAGTGCAACAAATCATCTAAGCCGATCACTTTCAACTGACAGTACCTCTGCAGCAGCAGGAAAACATATACCGTGTACAGCGGATCGGAGACAAGAGCAAGACAACTTACATCGCGAAGCGGCTGCATGCAGACTTGAAGGAGTTGAAGATCTTTCAGGCGCTAGAGGCCGTAGAACGTCGATGCGAGAATATCATTCGCTTGGTGGATACAATTGAATCGAGCGTGGGGAAGTGCATTGTACTTCCACGACTCAAGTGCATCGGGGACGAGCTGTTCCGTGGATCCGTCGGTGGGGCGCTGCGTGGGCACTATATCGACCTCAGTCGTGACCTGGCGAGAGGCATCACCTTCCTCCACGACCGAAACATCGCCCATTTAGACATCAAGCCCGATAACTTGGTTTACACCAGCGAGTACCGGTTGCAGATCATCGATTTCGATACGTCTGTCTGGGTGGAGAGCGAAGACGAGAAGATCGAGGGCTATATCGGCAGTGAAGGCTGGATGGCTCCCGAGATAGGACTAAGAGGCGGTGAAAACTTCTCCTATAGTCCAATCAGGGCCGATCGATACTCGTGTGGTCGTGTATTCATGCATTTCGCTACTGTGCATGAATATTACGACGAGGGCCTGTTTTTGTTTGCGGTCAGACTGACGATGGACAATCCGTATAAGCGACCGCAGCTGAGGGAGTGGTGTGAACCAGCTTCTCGATCGGAGGATGGAGAGAACTCCGACAGCGAGACATTGGTTACGGAGGCTGAAGAGAGCGAGAGCAAGGTGCAGATGAATGAGGAATCTGTGAAAAGGTCATGGAAGAGTCCTTGCAATGATATCGGTATGCTATCTGCTGCGAACTTAGTGTATTGATTAATTTGTAACGTTAACTACTATCTGTACAAGTGTTAATAATTCACCCCCAAACTGTATTGCACCTATTTAACGACTTGCGAGTGGACATATCCTCATATCCACAAGCACTCGAGGAAGCGATAATCTCGTACTTCCCGACAACGAGGAACGGCGCGTCCCTAAAAAAGCTCCCGACAATATAAATTTGAGGGAGACTAGTTCTGCCAATTTGCCGGCAAAACGGCGGGGCAGAATGGCAGAACATTTAAACCATATATGGTAGAATAACCCTTTTCTGGACACCCTCGAATGTGTTGCCTACGTTAAGTTTCAAAATGTAATACTAATATCTCATATTACCATGAATAGGGCACTACAGATGATATATTGCTCAAATGGGCATGCCACCCCGGCCCACTCGGCAGAGTTCTGCAAGATTTGCCAGGTGTTTTGTCTCGACGAGAAAACACTTCCAATTGCTTTGATGGGTTTATGCCATCACGGAAGCATCAAATAATCAGGCTATGGCAGGTAAGTGCTCAAAGTGACTTCATTTTAAGTTTTAAATTTCATTCATTCTTTCCCTGTATGCCTCTTCATCTGTCAAAATTCAACACTAGGACATCGCCAGGGTATTTCTCAAATTCTTACCAAATTTAACTGACTGCCAATTTTAGCCTATGCTGCAAGGTGCAAGTAACCTTATTTTGAAGCGAATTCCAATTCCGTCGATTTATTTTCTCTAGTGTCATCGGACAACGGGTGAAGAGAGACTTCTGAGATGTTTAAGTGAAGTCAACTATCGCACTTGAGATGTTAGCTCAAGTTGTTCTCGGGCCCGCGGCTGCGAAATATTCATTTTTAATTGTCTCAGTAATACTTTATTTCTTACGTGCATGCTACATCGATAAAATTACAGAGGCGGTAGAAAGAAAATACAGTCTATATTGAACGTTTTGAAA
>SGPK01000668.1:0-11233 GCA_004802695.1 Phellinidium pouzarii
GGATTCACATTGGTGCGCTGTGACAACAGCATATGGGTCTATCGCAGAGAGGATGTGCGCATTATCATTCCTGTCTATGTGGATGACATGACCATTGCTGCAAAGTCCAAGGACCAATACCTATTTGTGAAGGAAGAACTGGAGAAGCACTTCAAGCTGCATGACCTAGGACCCACCTCATTCTTATTGGGAGTTAGAGTTGAAAGAGATCGCTCCAAGCGCTTGTTGTCTCTATCCCAGCGCCAATACATCATTGACATTCTTGAGCGCTTTGAGATGAGCAACTGCACTACAGTCACCACTCCCCTTCCTGATGGTCATAGGCTCAGCAAGGCAATGGCTCCCAAGGATGCTGAAGAGATTGCATTCATGAAGACTGTCCCTTACAGGCAGTTAGTTGGTGCTCTGATGTACTTGGCTGTTGCCACTCATCCAGACATATCCTATGCGGTGGGAGTTCTTGCGCGCTTCAGTTCCAATCCTGGCCCTGGTCACTGGAAAGCTGCTAAGCACTTGTGTCGTTACCTTCAAGGTGTGAGGTTTGGCAGCCTCACAACTTGCAGCAGACAAAGACCTGAGTCCAATGGATGAGTGCAAAAGATATTTATTAACAAAATAATACATGCCTGAGTCCAATGGATGAGTGCAAAAGATAAGGAGCACTCAGCCATGGACTCTGCCGCTTCAACACCAACATTATATAATCAAGGTTGAGTGTTCAACTCCCAGTCAGGGAAAAATAAATAAAGGTCAAAATGATAAAAGGCAAATACAATGAAGTGACAGGATCATATAAATCCAATAACGTACCCACAGCCTCCGCTGCCATCTGCAAGATGGAGAGTTCTTATGCACCATGGTGTGATATATGTCACGTACAATGCTGACCACATCCCTAACCCTCCCCTCCCTCATACTGCCGATTTTCTCAATTCGAATGTCCTCCCTTCCATATCATGGGCATCAAACTTGCGCCCGTATATGGGTTGGGCTCTGCAAAACCCATCTTTCACTGGTACTGTCCTCGGTCGACTCAAAGCTCGCACGTGCGATAAGGTCGAAGCTAAGGGAAACCAAGGTTATGTTCTCACTTCCGAAGTAACTGCATCGTGGATTGGTCTTGAGTGCTCTCTGAGGGCGCTGATTTCATCCCTTCTTGGTCTCCTTCCGCACAATTCGAGGACATTTCCCCTTGACATGGAAAACCCCCAGCTTCCTTCCTCCTTCGGTTTCGCAAAAAGTCATCCCTCTCCCGGACATGTTTGCAATGCCACTCGACGTTCTCGTAATGCATTCATTCCTGTCATGGCTTACGCAACCTATCTCATTATGAGATTGAGGTGTGTTGCACAAGAGAACGGCTGGTATGAGGATTGGTGGGCTCGTCAACTGGAAGAAATGGAGCAATTCCCTCCTGCATGGATACAGGAGGTATGTCTTAGCCAGATCGTGGACATGGACACTCCATGGAATGGCGTGTTTGTCCGTTTATCATCCTGTCAATTTTTGAAAGATGTACGGACCTTCATAAACTTTGGCATGCCCGTCTGGTTCGTTTGGGACCCCATGCAGCAGAATACTCCCCACGAATGGGCAAATCTTATCAGGCCGACTATGGAAGAACTCACAAATATATCTATGCTTACTGCTGACACTCCTATGGACATTTCAAGTGCTTGGGGTAACCCAAACCCTCTGACAGAGACCGTCAGCGCCTCTAAGCCTCGAAAGTGCAACGGGGCTGGCCAATACGAAGATGAGACCTGGCAGGAGTTTTTCACTCGTCGAGCAGAGTCTAACAAAAAGTTATTCAATAACGAGATGCTCGAACGGAGGGCAAAGCGAGAGCAACGAGAGAAAGATGCGGAGAAAAAGAATTTTCCAGGCAAGAAAGGTGCTCGGGTCTTTGAATGGGAGGAATCTGAAACTCACGCCGGTGTCCTCATAAGGGTGCCAGTGAGTAGGGCTTCAGTCGAAGATATCTGGGACAATTATCGGGCCAGCCAAAAGCGCTATGATGGCTTTCACGACAAATGGGATCTCTGTAATGAGTTTGACCCTACTCCTCGGAATTATGGGCCTCCAACGGACGAGTTTGACAAGGATGATGACAACTGGGATGCACCTGCCGTTACTGGCCAGACGTTCGACAATGGGTTGGATGCTTTGGGCCCTAACGAGATTGTCGAGGACCTGCGTCAGCAGACTGGTCTACTACTTGAGAATCCTGGTGCTCAGGATGAGTTAGCATTTGACACTGTTGAACGAATGGCTGCACTTTGCTTTGGGTTCTGCAGAGACAGCCATGCTGTGAGCGCCGGGAGTTCAACAGTTAACCCTTCGTCTGACTCGAGTATGTGGAAGAAGATGGCTAAACTCCTGTTTGTGTTGGTTTTGGAGGTTGATAATGTTCAGAAACCCTTGCAGGAAGAGCTCATTGCTTTCATGCAGGACGTCATTAACAGCGACGGGTCATTGGCAAAACTACATACTCGTATGCACGACCTTCATTTTAACTCCATGGCTGTATCGCCATGTCAGAGGAACACGAACTTCGATATACAAGTACTAACTCAGCAACTTTATACTGAAGAACCGGCCAGTCAAGGGTCAACCAGTCGTGCCCGGAGGTCTCTCACTGAAACCACCATCTACGTCTTAAGGCCAAGGATTCACAGCATGCCATGGCTTGTAGCAGTTTTGGATCCTGTCGCTGCCCTGCAGTGGTTGCGATTAGGGTGCGAAAGCATCTGGGATGGGTGCTGCCACTTCATGGCACGTGGCATACCTTTTCAGATGATAACATTAGAGCCCCCGGCGCAGTTAAACATGTCTCACATGCATATTCATGACCTCGGTTGGAGAAAATCGACTCGGGCTCTTAATTTGGTTGACTACCTTACGTATGAAGGGAAGGTAGTGGACCTTATCAAGAGCAACTCTCGTGTCCACGCTGCTGTAATGAAAGGTGGAATTGTCTGGAGGCTGGTGATGCATCATTTAGGTTTGGATGATGCAGTTGACGCTGTCATGGCGGGTCCCACAGGCGATTTTGTCCAATGTGTCTACACAACAGGCACTGTGGGGGGGACAAGCCAAGAATGGTGGGATGACCAGCTCACGGAGGATGAGGAGTGCCTCATCTGCGGTGTATACAAGATGTACTACGGTGAGCCCATTCATTTTCAATTACCAACGTATGATACATTTCTGACTCTTTCTAAAGGAGATGACGAGAGGCCGGAGTCTATTGAGTACGCATCTTGGTGGCTGAGGGTGAGCGTCTGGGACTTGTCGTCGATGAACTGTAGCTTTTGGTCATCTTTTGCAGAAACCTGGTTCCGCACGAGGCTTCAAAAAATAAAAGAGAATCAAGCCTCTATCCAGAACCAGCTGAAGTGGTGAAAGGCCCTGCAGTTGATGAGACCTTCACGGACACTTATGGAGAACAATAAGAAGCTGGTGGAATCTTACATTGGAGGTAGCATTTAACTTAATATAATATTTGAAGTAAAGAGAGACTCTACTGGCATAAACAAGTAAGTCGTAGTATATTATTTAAAGTATGCTTTTATTTATGCCGTATACACTGTACTTTTAAATCTATGCAATATTACTCTGGGCCATTGTACTCATTTCTTAGTGTCTGCAGTGGTCACTTTTCATGCTCATCCAATACCATCTGTTACAGCCGTTTGTATGCAACTTTAAGTACAGACCCCTTGCCTAACAATAACAGAATGAGCAATATGTATAATGTGTTTTTAATTAACAAAAGGCATTATCGTACACATAGAGATTCTGCTCTATGGTGTCTATGGAACCTATGGTAACTATGATAGTCTATGTAGAACAACATAGACGTCGATCATCTAGTCCGTCTATGGCAATTTAGTTTTTTGCTGATGCACAAGACTTGCAGAACATACAAGACTTGTATATTATAGACCTTATAAGTTTAGGCTCATTTCTGTGATGAAGTTCTGAGAGTTTCCCTGCCCTATACATCAGGAAAAATTTCAATGTATATATAGCACTAGCTAGTTTGCATAGTTCCATAGTTGCCTTCATTAGTCCCCTTTTAGTGAGCACTGTATAGTTGCGTGCCAGAACTATACAGTCTAATATAGTTTCTATAGTTTCAAATGGAAATTCTAAAACTATTAATTGTGCATATATGCACATTCTACACTATATTTCATCAAGTAAGCAAGCAATCACACATACAATACAGTATGATCTTTTTCAGTCAAGTCAGATTTGGGGGTGAATTATTAACACTTGTTCAGATAGTGGTAAACGTTACAAATTAATCAATACACTAAGTTCGCAACAGATAGTATACCGATATTATTGCAAGATCTCTTCGGCCTCCGTAACCAATGTCTCGCTGTCGGAGTTGTTCTCTCCATCCTCCGATCGAGAAGCTGGTTCACACCACTCCCTCAGCTGCGGTCGCTCATACGGATTGTCCACCGTCAGTCTGGACGCGAACAAACACAGGCCCTCGTCGTAATCTTCATGCACAGTAGCGAAATGCATGAATACACGACCACACGAGTATCGATCGGCCCTGATTGGACTATAGGAGAAGTTTTCACCGCCTCTTAGTCCTATCTCGGGAGCCATCCAGCCTTCACTGCCGATGTAGCCCTTGATCTTCTCGTCTTCGCTCTCCACCCAGACAGACGTGTCGAAATCGATGATCTGCAACCGGTACTCGCTGGTGTAAACCAAGTTATCGGGCTTGATGTCTAAATGGGCGATGTTTCGATCGTGGAGGAAGGTGATGCCTCTCGCCAGGTCACGACTGAGGTTGATATAGTGCCCACGCAGCGCCCCACCGACGGATCCACGGAACAGCTCGTCCCCGATGCACTTGAGTCGTGGAAGTACAATGCACTTNCCCCACGCTCGATTCAATCGTATCCACCAAACGGATGATATTCTCGCATCGACGTTCTACGGCCTCTAGTGCCTGAAGGATCTTCAACTCTTTCAAGTCTGCATGCAGCCGCTTCGCGATATAAGTTGTCTTGCTCTCGTCTCCGACCCGCTGTACACGGTATATGTTTTCCTGCTGCTGCAGAGGTACTGTCAGTCGAAAGTGATCCGCTTAGATGACCTGTTGCACTTACCTGGCGCAGTGGTTCGCCCGTGCTCACGAGCTGGTACTTATCAGCCTGGAAAGCAGACATTTCCGCCGCTCTGCCCCTGACCTTACCATTACCCGCGTCCGCGTTCCCACCCTTGCCCTTGCCCTTGTTACCTTCACGAGTGGAGTTTGTCCCTCCACGACTGGTGTTTGTCNTTAAGGAAAGTCCCCTTTTCCTAAAACTTTTATCGCACCTACATAGTCTTCCGGCTGTTCCTTTGGTATAGTCAAGAGTCCCAACCATTCGAATATGTTGTACAACCGGGAAATGAACAGCAATCGCTCGTCGGCTTGATCCGGTGCGTGATTAAGCCGGAACACTTCCTCCGTGTAAAAGATTGGTGGGGCTAGGAGACCATTCACAGACGTCGACGCCGTCGCGTTGGTCGTACTTCTCATTCCTTTTCTTCTCGGTGGCCTAGGCAATTCTTTCACCTTCTCGGCTTCAAAGAAGAGGTGGAGGTGGGCTTTGAACTCTTCGTCGACATAAATGGCCACGAGGACAAACTGATTTGCTTTTGGGTCTTCGTTTTCAACCTGCAGTTGGAAGTTTGCGAGCCTGACACAGTATGCAGCTTGAAGGAGTAGGCGAATTCGATCATTCGACCCTTTTGAATGGATCTCGCATAGAAGAATTGGAAATTGTCGCTTCCACAACGAGAAATCGCTTTTAGGCAGATAAGTGTAAGCATCCTCTCCTTCGTCTTTCACCCTTATCAGCATATTCCAAGGCCAGCTCTGCGTTCCGCTACAAATGCGAGTCAGATCAGATTCGATTGGAAATGATGTAAAGGCATGAACGTACAAAAGACCTTCGACAGATTGACCTGTTTCTAGAGTTTTGGCGATGTAGTCTGCGAGGGGGAAGAAGAATCTGGAGCAAGCGGCTGTCTCCAAACTCTTCTCCCACTTCTTAATACCGCCATGTCTACCGGTGCTTGCCATCACGTGCGACAGTTCTGATAATTCTTCACCGTGTCGCTCCTCTTGAGCAAGTGGAGTCAGATGATAACCGAGCCCGAAATCGTAATTTGGATTGAGGTCGAATTCTTTGAGCAGAGCAATTTGGTCCTGAGGCAGAATCAGCAATGGCCTCGCCAGAAAGACTAAGAAAGTAGAGTAGAGCGTACCCGGACAGGCAGATTGCGCGTGACCTTTAACCTGTCATCGACGTGCTTGACAAAATCAGGCAGAGCACCGGTCCACATCGCGATGCTGTTCAATGATTCATCCTCGGCTTGGAAGACACCTCGCTTGTTGACGGTGATGATGATATGCTTGAACATGTCCTTCATTTCTTCCTCTTTTTCTTCTGCTTCTTCGTCTGCGTTGGATGGTTCTCCTGTTTAGAGCAAATATTATTTGAGCATCAAGACATGATCTAAACAGACAAAAGACTCGGACTGACTGATGATTATGTGGACTGTATTCTTGGGGAGTCGGTCGGGGAAGACGTCGCAAAGTTCGTCGGAAGGTGTCATATCCTCATCGAGTTTATGGTCATTCTTGATATACGCCGCCAACCTTTCCTTGAAAACCGCATTATTTTTTGAGGGGATTTCAACGTTCCACAAGCGCAGATCGAACGCAGGAAGGTGGTCGAAGATATCCTTGGTCTCTGCTTTGATTACTTTCTTCAGTTTATCGACGGACTTGGTATTGTCTATTTCAACCGAAAACACCCTTTTGTGAGAGGGTTCATCGTTTCTACGATAGATATAGCAGAAAAGTGTAATGATTTTTCCCGACATGGTGGTACGAATATGAGTGTGAGGGGTGTGGTAGAATGCAGAATGGCAGGAGAGTGCAGCCGCAATTTAAGCAATTCGCATGGTGAACAGAATGTCACATGACCGTGACGCAAGATCGTATCGGTGGCTTTATTTCGTTTGTCCGCATCGACAACCACAACCGCAACCGCATCGAGAATTGAGCAACGTATTGATTGTATTATTATCCATTGTCTCCCAGACGCTTATCTTCACAACTTCCTCAGCGGCTTGAAGATTGAACCCCAGATGGGCTCGCGTACCCCTTCTTAGCACAATTCTCGGCCACTTTCATCCTTTCTGTCTATGAACCGATCGAAGGTTCGTGTTTGCGCTCTGATCCATGGTCAGCTGGGACAATGAAAATTCTATGAAATTTACAGCATCAGCCGCGTGTTTATTCGTTACCCTGATTTATTTGGAAATCATGTCACACGAGGTTGGCTTTTGTGGCTTGTGTGGCTTGTGTAAGGTTACAGCTACTTTTTCAAGNTTTTTTTNCCCCCTTCCTTCCTTTCTTACTCAAACTAGAAGTCAACAGAACAGTCAGTCATAATGTTCTGAAAGGCCAGGCTGAGTCGGGTCAGGGTGCTTTTGGACTGACCCATGACCAGCGGGTCAGGTTGGGTCAGGTTACATCGGGTCAGGTTACAGGGCCGACCCGGGGCTGACCCTTGGACCACATACAAAAATAAACCCATTAAGAGTATTTTCCTACCCAAGATTTTACTGATTCAGTCCAACTAGTACAGTTGAATATCTTATAATTGATCACCTCCGGGTTTGTTGATTATTTATTATTACTTAACAGATATTATTAACTGGTATATTTGTCACATGAGTGACTATTGTGACTAGATCCAATTGTGTCACACCTTTTTGCTCCAATAAATTTCATGAACCCTCAAAAACATAGAAAATCTCTGTGTAATTTGGACTGAGTGTGTTAGAGAAAATAAGCTGACCATTTGCTGCTTTAACTTGCCCTGACAGAGGTGTAGACTCAGAAATTACCATACTTTCAGGTGAATTTTTGTCTTTACAGATGCATGTCCTTGATTTAGTCAGACTTTTGTGGGAAATGTGTCCAAATTGAACATTATCATAATTAATATGCCCTAATTTTCTTATAAGTTATTAAATAATGGGTTTTGTTGATAATTTGGCTGGGATGGAGTTGGTCCCCAACATTTTTGATCAGTTAGCAGATATTATTAGTTATTAGCTGATCAATTATAATATAATCAACTGTACTGACGCTAGACAACGATCGGGAGAAAACAACTTTAGGCACTTGTTGATGCCATTCCTCACTCTGTGGAATGCTGAATCTTCTTGTTTTCTTGATGTGGCTTATGATGCTTTGCTGTTCGTGAGTAGGTGCAACACCTGCGAAATCGGCGGCGTGATTGGTAAGCGGCAGAAAAATGATCGATTCATCCGCTTCGGGAAATTACTGTGGCACAGGCCTACAGATTCATTCTCTTTCGTCTCTGTACCATTCAAATACAACAAAATATATGTGTTTGAACTACTTTAAACACTAATAATGCAATATTTGTGCTATCTTAAACCTGGGAAGGGGTATTTACTGTCTAATCAACATTAAAATTAGTGTCAATATATCCATCACCTTCACCATTCATCTGTGTCACACTGTGTGACACACTAGTTGTATGTGACTGGTACAAAATTCGATGTTTTTCAGTCTTGAAGCTCGATCTTTTAATGTTGGCTTAAATGTCATTTTACAAGGTGTATTAGAGCTTATTTGACCAAAATNAAAAAATAAAAATCAAGCTCCAAGACCACACCAACATACTAGTTCTGAACATGTTTCTCATTGAAAGCTAAGCATTCTAAGAAGAATTGAAGCCGGAAACTTGTTACGACTGAAAAACAGACAATATTAATATGCTGTTCTGTCGGACGGCAAGGCTGAATATGGTAACTCATACATTTTTGCTCACGGATAATCTCTAATCTTGTTGGCAGTGAGTGCCATCCTGGGACAACTTTTAAACAAAGCCTAGCACTGGCATGTTCAGGTGTGGACTCAGAAGCTACAAATTCTCNTTTTTTATCCTCATCATAACACTCCTGTTATGGTAGTTACTACTGTACTTTTTTCTTCCAGGTGATTGGTACTGGTGATATTAGTATGGACAGAAGGAGAAGAGGAGGAAGAGGAAGGAGGCATTTTTGCTTCCGAGTCCTTCCACATCCAACCACATAACCTCCAACCTAACATTGGGTGAACGCCTGGCCCATTATCATGATATGAGTTTATGCATTGGAGAACTTCAAGGCTTCAGTGACACTGGCAGTACTAGTGTGAAAACAAATCGAAAATCGTGAGGAGGATCGATTATTACTAGAAATATTGGCGTGATTGTGTGTGTGGGGGGAGGTGGGGAGGTATGGTTCAAAAGGTAGGGTTCACTGGCAAGAGGTATCGGTGAGATAGTGATAAGGGAGGTTCTGAACACCTTTCGCCTGGCCCGGGTCCGGACAGTAAAGAAAGGGGGGGGRGATGAAAGTGTTACACATGATAAAATACATATGTAAAGTGTACAGTGTACAGTATTTGTGGGACCCAACATACGTATGCTTGGGGAGGGGAGGGAGGGGAGATTCGAATTGTTCCTTTTTTGCTTGCACGCACCCGTAACAGACGTGTATGTATGCACGCTATGACCCCCCTCCCCTCACGTTCTTACCGGAAGGAGGAACGAAACCGAAATGCAAACTCGTAACAGACGTGAACACACTTGTGTGGAGCGGGGAGGGGGAGTGACGGAGACGATGGAGGGGATGGCAACAGAGGAATGTGAGAAAGAAGGGAGGAAAGATAACGAATAACGTGCAGAGGACGAGGTGAGAGGATTTTAAGAAACAGACCGATGAGAGCGAAGAGCAAAGAGCTATGAACAATAAATGACGAGGTCATATGACACAACAGAAAACTGGAGGTTGGGATTAAAAGAGAAATTGGAAACGGGAAACAGGAAAAAAAAAGTGGATATCGAAACCTCGTTGTTAAGTGATCGGCGGAGAAAAGATGAGGAGATGGGAAGATGGATGATCGGGAGCTGGAGAGAGAAAAGAAAAGAGATTAGGCGTAGGCGCGACACAAGACACAAGACACGAAAAACGAAAAACAAAACAAAACAAAACAAAACAAAACNAAAAAGTGTCAGTCTGCGGTACACCCGGAGAGAAGGGGCAGTCTCGACGGACCCGCAAGACCAAAAGATAAAATCGCAAAACGAAATCAGTGGGGTGGGGGGAGTGTGAGGTTTGGCAGCCTCACAACTTGCAGCAGACAAAGACCTGAGTCCAATGGATGAGTGCAAAAGATGTTTATTAACAAAATAATACATGCCTGAGTCCAATGGMTGAGTGCTCCTTATCTTTTGCACTCATCCATTGGACTCAGGCATGTATTATTTTGTTAATAAATATCTTTTGCACTCATCCATTGGACTCAGGTCTTTGTCTGCTGCAAGTTGTGAGGCTGCCAAACCTCACAGGTTATGAGCCCCGCGCTATAACTTCACAATCTTGTTCAGTAGACTGAGGAGCATCTCCTCCTTCATTTGCAGTCCAATCGGAGTCGATCTGCGTCCTCTACACGCATTTTTGTCGACAGCAAGGTTCCTGGTGGTTGGATTTGGCTGTAATTCAAGGGATTGGTTCTCTGGTGTGTCTGTCACCTCTGTGTCGATTTTCGACTCGCCATTTGCACTTCCCATCCATCTACATCACTCGACATCCACACCTGCATACATCCATCTCTTATCAGTCCAAATCATCACCTCATCATCGCTCAACATCGGCCCATCCGATCGCTCTATAACTTGGTGCATATACTCGGTACACTGTCCCCACTCTCTGTGTCGACTTTCATCCGATTCCCTTGCCATCTGCCCGTGCTACAGCAACTTTTCGCTTTTGTGCACAATCCTTGCATTCTGCTTTGCGTGCATTTCTTGCCCATTGCTCCTTCAGGTCTTATCCGTTTCGGCTGAAACTTTGTACACTCGTCCGCGCACACGTCGACTCGGTCCGTGTCCATTCGTGTCGCATTCCGTCCACGCGTTCCCGCTCTGTGTCCCATTTTGCGCACCTTGCCAGCTCTGGTACTTGTCAGTTCAGTCCCATTTCATTCATCACTGTTGTTGTTGGATCAGATAGCCTATTGGTTGTGAAGCTCGCCTGCACGGCCTTAGTTTGCTGTTTGTATTCACTSGWTYTATATGATCCTGTCACTTCATTGTATTTGCCTTTTATCATTTTGACCTTTATT
>SGPK01000669.1:0-11193 GCA_004802695.1 Phellinidium pouzarii
CCCACGCAACGTCCAGCGCACCCCACAGNCCCCGCGTCGCACGTACCMNGCACGCGCGCGTTCGCAGCTAATGCGCCCGTGAGCCGTGCACGGCGGAGCAGCGCGTGCGAGTCGCCGTGGTATGCGGCGGCGAGGCGCACACTCGAGTTGGTGATGCGCGCGGTAAGGCGGGCGTCGAGCGTGGCTGGGGAGGAGGGAGTGGCGGGGGGCATGCATGATGCAGGTGATGTTGGTTCTCGTGAGAAGATGGATTGGGAGAAGAGGGAGGATTGGGAGAGGGGATGTGTGTCGATGTGTGTCCCAGATGCGGTTATAGGTGAGGGAATCGGGATGCCGAGGAGGGCACGCAAGAGGTTGTCATAGCGCTGTGTATAGAGCGCGGAGAGAAGGAGATGGAAAGTCTTGGGCGAGGGCACGGGGAGAGCGAACATCGGTAATGTGAGCTCTGCGGTCGCACCTGGAACTCCGTATGGGAAATCGGGCGGCAGTTGCGCGGCAGGATCTGAGCGTTGCATCGTGCGCACGCGAGGCAGATGTACGGCGAGCACGATACTATGCACGGGCGAGAAAAGTGCATGGATGCCTGCGGATAGGCGCGTAACGTCGGGAGACAGGGATGATGAAGCGGCGGGGGTATCAGCAACGTCGATTCCGGACGGTAGCGACGAGTAGACAGCGAGGTAGTGCGTGGGCAAGTCGGCGCGCGTGTCTTTCACACGGACACGGACAGCTGTCGGGATAGAATGTGGCCCGCGCGGCTGGTGAGTAGAGAGGATAGAGGTATGCTTAAGGACGTTGAACAATCTTGATATGCCGTGAGCCTTCAAATTTTAAACAGAGGTATTNAAAAAAAAAAAGCTACTCACTGTGAGCCGTTCAGCTCTAAGCAATCTTTAATAAATTCGATATTCGTGTCGAGGAGTGCGGGGTCAATTGCGGCGAGCGCGTCGTGCGCAGGCTCGCGGTACGATGGCCGGGCGAGCTGGCGCGGGAGCGTGACGCCGTTGAAGACGGGTATGCCCTCCGGGGCTGGGCCCTCGCCCATCTCCCAATCGGCAGAAAAGGCACGGTCATGCTGTGTGTTCGTCGAGCGTGCATTCTGGCGAGTGCGGGCACGGTCTTGGAGGTGTCTGTGTTTTGCACGATCTGCGAGCCTCCTATGTGACGCAGATGAGCGAGAGCCCTTCTTGTGCAACGAGGCGTTCTCGCTTGCGGCGCGCTGCGCTACGGGCTGGGTTGATGAAGATGCTGCTGCTATAGGCATTTGAGCTGATCAGAAACGATGCGATGCAGAGGCGGGGGAGGAGGAGGGCGATGGAAAGTTAAGTACTACGTGGAAGGGAGGTGTATTGTTAAGGCTGAAGGAACGATCCCGAAATGGACGTGACTTTGGAGNAAAAAATAAATTTAGCAAAAACGAGGCAACGAGAAGAAAAGAAGATTTTTTTAATTTTTAATTTTTAATTTTTAACCAAAAAAGGTCAAAGCGGGGTTTGCCTTGGGTATAAACAATGCACAAATGATCACGTAATTAGTGAGGCCACACATATCCAGGATGCATAATATTAATGAGAGTCCACGTCCAGGTAAAGATACAATTGCAAACTTACTTTCGGCTTTTCTGATATAAAGATTCAGAACTAGTGTTGTGTGTAGTTAGGCTCGGCTTTAAACCTCTTGCAGGTTTTCATTTCGCTGGAACGTGTATGCGACATTGTAAAAGCACAATAGAAAAGCTCTCAGAGTAGTACAGAACGTGATGGCTGAATATACAAAGAAGAAAATGAGCGCCGTAAGCAGAGCAGAGAGCGAGAGCAGAACAAAGAGGCCTAGATTACATAAGATACCCACTAAACCGGCCCTAAGCAGACGCGATCACGTGCCAGTTATACGCATGGAAACAAACCACCCCTTTTCCCCAGACGCTTTACTGCAACCGAAGACCACGCCTCCGTCGTGCAATGTCAACGACCAACATTCTTTTCGACTCTCCAGCATTGCACTCGCTCAAACGCGCACAACTCGTACAGCTGTGCAAGCGTCACAACATCAAGGCCTCAGGCAAGAATGCCGAGCTCGTTGCGCGCCTCAAGGATCACGCGCACGCGCTCCCTGCCGATGTCCCACTCGCCTTTAACGATACTTCTGACGCAGAAGGAGGAGTGACAGGGACTGAGGCTGATGCTGAAACAGAGGGGGANGGGGGACGAGGGCCGCCAGCGGTTGAGCGAGGTTTGGGAGGTTGTCATGGACGACGTACCCGAGGAGGAGTATCCCAACTCAATGAAGTCAAAGGGTACTCGTGGTGGGGATAGTCAAAACGGTGAATTTGGAACAGCGGGAAGCTCGAAAAGTAACGTGGAAACCTTCTATTGTTGTTTGAATACAAACACTAACCAGGTGAGACTCCATCAGTAATGAAAGCCCTCGCAAGCTCTCTCGGGATCAAACGCACTGCTTTCTCAAACTCCAGCGCTTTGCCCTCCTCAGAAAGCACAGACACGCTCGCCACCTTCAAGAACAGCACGAATAAAGGCTCTTTCCGATCCCGAGATGCTCTAGCAGGTCCCTTCCGCGGTAACGGCAGCGGTGACTTGCACTATACTGCCCGCGACTCACTTATCGCACATGCAATCCCGTACGAAGAGATTCCGGCTGCGCGGCACTCTCGTCTCCCTCATGTTGAGCCGTTCACATTTTCTAATGACAGCGCGGGGGATACATCACTTGCAGACTCCCTCGACGCACCCGTTCCTGGCATTGGCTCGCGGGCAGGCATCGACGTCGAGAGCAGCGGCGTCGGTAGCAGCGGGACGATTCGTCTCATCACAACGCCGTACGATCCTGAAAGAATGAGAGACGAGGTAGAAGAACCGCCGAACTTGACACCATACAAGCCTGCGTTCGAGCTTGAGCCTCCCACGCCCGGTAAACCCCTGATGAGATGGCCGATGTCACCAGAGGCTCCTAGCGAACCGAAGAACCTCTATCCGGTTCTGAACTTCGAAGACGGCGACACAGACACAGATGCAGCGCTAGGTGCCCTTCAAACCTCTTCCTCGAGTCCTTTCCGTGCAGAAGCGACTTCAACACTTTCGCCACCACCGCCCGCTGTGCCATTCGTCTTTGGATCCCCGAACCCGAGACACTCCGCCTCTGCAGGCGACTTCGCGAACGCTGCAACGAGTGTTCTTGCGGAAATGAATGCACGGCTCGGTGTCACTGGCGTGCGCGGGCTCGGTGCGGACATTCTTGCACTCGCGCCGAAAAAGAGCAAATTATCCGAACAAGAGCTCCTTGGCTACGAGTTTGGTGGAAAGGAGACCGATTCGGGTACGGGGAGTGCGCATGGCCGCGGAGAAGGTAGTATGAGCTCCCGCTTTGATGCTGCGCATGAACGTGCGTTTGGCCGTATGGAGGGCATCGATGCGCACTATGCGGCTCGTCGTGTACTGCGTGAAGAGGCAGTTGTGCCGCTTCCGGATAATCGCAAGCGCAAATCATCTGTACTGGATGGTGCATTAGGTAAAGAACGTCCGCATGCGCTGGTCCCGGCAAAGAAGCTTCGTGCCAGTTCTGCACGTATTACTAGCGCGGATGCACGGAAGAAGGTGAAGGGTGGAATGGGAATCCCNGGGGGCGTTTGGGGACGAGGAGGAGTTCATGGACGAAGAGCAAGAAGATGAGCTGGACTCGGAGCCGGTGAGAGAAACAAAGCGTGCATGTGTCACGCGACCGGCCGAGAACGGACAGGGAGAGATGCGTGTGTCTATTGCCACAGGTGCTCTCAAAAACCAGCGCAACAAGGGCGAAGATGACGAAAGGGCGCGCAAAGAGAGTGAGACAATTAAACGCCGACTCGAGCTTAATAAGGCGCGCAGGCGGAGCAGCCGTGGATTGTCTGCACGTGCGTACTTGTTATGTTCATTTGCAGCTCCCTTAACTGATTATCGGATTTGATTTTATACTATTGCACTTTAGAGAAGCAAAAACGGCTCGGTTTCTTCGCCTCAGCCAAGTCGCTCGTCAAATCCGTGTGGAATCGCGGTGCGGGGAACCCTTCGACGGCTAAGGCAAAGCCCGCCATGACGTCGACGTTAGCACCAGCGTCGGCTGCGTTGAAGCGCTCTCTCACACCGACGCCCGCGCCAGCACCGCCTAAGAAGGTACCCAGAAAGGCCGGGCAGTCGTCGGTCTCAAGTAAGCCGCCTCTCCCGGAGACGAAGAAGCCTGTCTTCAGTGTGAGGCCGGCGGCAACGCGTGGGCTGGTAGCGGACCATAATGGAAGTGTGGGTCCGGGGAGACTTCGTCCTAAACTAGATAGCTCCCTTTCGCGTCCGGCTGCCGCTCCTACTCCCACTGCCTCACACTTAGGCGAAGGCAAAGTTGAGAACTCGAACGATCATACGCCGGCTTTGGAAGCGGCAGCAGCGACACAGGGACCGGGCCAGACTCCGATGTCGGGTAGCACTAGCACGCGCACGCGCAAGCCGTCTACTGTATCGGTGGCAGGCAGCACGACTACCTTGGCTACACGCTCGAGGTTCTGTGCACCAACGGCAAGCTCTTTGGCTAAGATGAACGAGAACGTGAAAAGCAGGCTCCCACAGCCGAAGGCGCACGCTATCGGAGAAACAGGCGCAACGAGAGGAAAGGGATCCCGAGCTCGCGCTTCTGCGTTCTCTCCATCGCGGATTCCTATTTTCGCGCCTCCCTCGCCTAGGAAAAACCGCAGCACGGCGTTTAGTCACGCAGGCACAAAAGAGGGAGCTGGTATATTCAGTTCTCCCCTTATGCTGCCATCTAGTCTGCAAGCACGTAGTGCCGCAGAGAAGGGCAACAACGTCAACGCGATCACAGGCGCAGTGTCCCCTTTCGCACAACGCGGGCCGTTCTCGAGTGTGAATTCCGATTCTGGATTGAGCTTGACTGGCGTCGCAGCTGACATGGCTAAAGCGGAAAAGGCGGAAATGAAGGAAGAGATGGAGGTGATTAGCGAGGTTGACGCGGATGGTCCAGAGCAGGAAGATACGAAACGGTCGCCGAGCGTCCTGCGCAAGCCGCGCATCTCGCGCTCGAGGGTCATCGCAAGGCTTGGCGCGCAGCGCGAGCGCATTGCGGCCGCTGGAAGTCCACGCAAACCCCTTGGTTCTGCGAATGCGAGTGCAAACACCAGCGCAAATGTGAATGGGACCGGGACTGGGAATAGGAATAAGAGTGGACTTGCATCGCCGAAGTTCCGCACGCGTTCCACAGCGGGAGGCGGTCCGCGGCGTAGCGTTGGGGGTGCGAAGGCAGGTGCTGGTTCTGGCACTGCGAGTGTAGTAATGATGAGTGCGAAGAAACGTGCTCGCGCGAGCGAGTATGCACGTCGACGAAGTGCGAAGGCTCCTGCTGGTTCAAACTTCGGTTCTGGGATCGAGGAGGGGATGGATGTGGATGAAGATTGACCGTTGAACCCACCTGGCATTACAATCCCTTTCTCCACCAAACATACAGTTCGCTGAATAAACAAACATCTCATTTTTATCTTGCTTCTATGCCTCGCCTTTACGTCGTTTCTGTTCATTTCATTCCACTCCGCTAGCTCGGAAGTCCACCGCTGATGATTTTGATATCAACAATTATACAGCATTGCCTGAATGCGTCCGTTCTTTTCCTTTCTTCTTCCTTTCTTCTGATTCTTTTTATTTCTTGCATTCATCACATGAATTTTAGGACCTTCACGCCCGTACGATGACCAACGTTTGGTAAATTGAAACTGTAATGATGTTATGCTACTCTACGCCCTGTGTCTTCCTACTTCATCCCCGTATATTTCACCAGATGCCATGCAACATTTACTTGTACGTGTACCTTGCTCCGAGTAGATTTTGTTTTCATGGGTTATGCATGTGCATTTTGAATGAACTGTGATTATACCCACGAGGTTTGAGAATGTAAGAAGCACTGGCTCGTGCTTTTAATAATCTGGAGTAGAAAGGACATTGATAAAATATTTGTACTTTCCGTCTATGCTGTTCAAGTTTGCTTTACAAATGTTATTGCTCCCGGATCTTTGAGGAGTCACAAAAATTCTTTGCTGCATAGTAGACGCACTGACAGCCGCGACGCGCCCCAGATCAAATGGTGTTGCCGGGCGATATAGCATGTAATTCTTTTCCTAATTTGAAGCACAGGCAGGTGTATTTCAGATTTACATATCAAAAAAAAAAAATCGATCTTGACTCTCGAGTCTCCATCTCGGAGGCGCGCTCACATTTATAAGACATTTAAACGGGTTATTTTTCGCATCAGCCTGAGTGTCTGAGCATGTTATTTCTCGCAGAGTATCACCTGGTTGCAGTTATGAATTATGATCCTTCCCCTCTCTGCACATCTTCCGTTTTCTGATTGCCAAATAGTGAACCAAGGAAAAAAAGAAAATACGGACTAAAGCGTTGTATTGATCTACCCGCTGGCAGAATACTTACGTTTTACAACTGACCTTACTTTATTTGTGTATGCAATATCAGATGGGATGGTGGTAAGCGCTGCTGGCGAAACTGAGCGCGAATAAAAGTGTTGAAGGCATCATGATTGAGCTTCGTGTCGGAATCGTGTATCATATTTCGTTTGAGTGGTCGATTCAGAGCTGTTGGAAAAAAAAAATGTATTATTATTTTTGGGAKGGGGGGGGGTACATTATATTTGATAATGTGACGATCTGAACAAGCTAAATCAAGTTGTCTAGTCGAAACTCAACGAGCGCGCAATCCACGGATACTGCCGTTTGCAAAAGTAAAGTATTGGCCGCGTCAAGATCACGTGATCTTTTCGTGTCACTGAGAATGTAAAAACAAAAAAGCATAGTGAGCAGGTGAGTCAAGAAACTCATCAATTTCAATGCAAAAACAACACCAGAAAGCCAAAAGGCCATTCAGTCACATGCAGCATATCATCCTATGATTTATAAGAGCTAGAATATATTTTTAGAGGCAGAATTGAGCAAGATAGATATCTTACAACCAGGCAGAAATGCATATAGGATCAGAATGTTTGAGAGTATTTATTTTTTAGTGTGTTGGATATCTCACTTATTCCATTTTTTCTTCATAAATAGATAAGTATCATCTAGTAGAATTTTTACATGCTTGAACAGAGACAAACACTGAAGTACTGACTGAGGAATAGGCTCATCTATTGCTTTTTTGTTTTTACATTCTCAGTGACACGAAAAGATCACGTGATTTTGCAAACGGCAGTAATGTACTGTATGTCAAAATAGTAACAATTGTATTTTTTTAGATTGTTAATAAAATTTTACATGCTCGCGCGAAGTAAGTCACGGTGCAATAATGTGCATTCCTAATCCATACCAAATATTGCACAGTATATTTCTCTCCCTTCTATATCTAATCTTTCTTTGGCCCCTTCAGGTTCCTGCCCTGTTAGTGTCACCATTTCTTTTTTGAACAACTCCTCTTCATCCTCCACCTTTGGACTTTGCCTAGAGGTGTCTGGTGACTCTGGTTCAGACTCAGGAATATGCGTTCCGGGCCAATTCATCTTGAAACTTCTGTAAAGTATGTTTATAATTTACAGGAGAGCTGCGATCAATTACGTTCTTTTCTTTATACCCAGTCAAAGTGCTGAACTTTGCTTTAACTTGATTTGGCAACAAAGTAGCAAAACGTAAGACAAAGACATCACTCTTTTGTCCTTATTCTTTAAAGTCATGCAAAGTTTCCAAAGTTTCCGTTCTGAAACTGAATTTAGCAAATGGAGAAAAGAACACCCTAAATTGATTGACGTATACCCCATACACATTTGGCTTACTAGGAGGTAGAGTTGTTTCAGCTGCTCTGAGAGGAGGCTGACAGAAAGTCAGTGGATTAATATTGCTTGTGTCAGCTACAAACATGAGTAAACACGTGTCTGTTGGCTAAGGTAATCCGTGTCTGACAAGGCAAAAAAAAAAACTACATGTCCCTTTTTTCAGCTCCCCCTCCCCTCCAGCACTCTAGGTCCTCAGCCTGTATTAAGGTGTGTTCATCCAAGCAGTGTCTGCCCAGTGTAATTAATCCATAACACTAGCCGTCATCCGCTATCAGGGTCTGAGTGTTTTGCTGGAAGGATTGAATCATCCTTCTGGTAGCAGTGAGAAGATGAGGCAGAAGGAAGATACCTCCCTAGTTTTCTTGTCGTCTTCGAAGTAGAGGTTGGCACCGGGGAATTTGGCCTTGATGATATGCGCACACCCAACAACAAAGACCACAAAGGCGAGCAACCCCCATGAGATACGCGGCCTCACCACGCACAACCACGATCGCTTGTCTGACTGGATTTGAGTCTCATGTTCACCGTTACTTTGCCTAGGCAGCCGCAATTCGGTGGAAGCAGTAGTACTAGTCTACCCCTGTGACAACGCCTTCGGACCATTCTCCAGGGGGTGGGGACTCTGGGTCCATCATCGTCGACGCCCTCAGCAAGTTTGTTGCCCTCCCTACCGGTCACGTTTGGCTCGCGAATGTACTGGCACTGGGAGATCTTCGGCAGAGAGAATGTGTCGGAGCTCAAGGAGACGTCCGATTAGACGTTTTCAGCTAGACGGATCAGCACACACGCCTAAGTCGAGCATGTTACTCCCGAAGTTCTGCGAGGGCTTGTTGTCGTCAAACTTGACGACGCAAACATCCTTCATATAATTGTGAGGAGCGGGAGAGACACTGACAGGAGGTGCCCAGACAACATGTCCAATGACTAGATCCTTCAGCTTCTTCCACTGAAGCCACTGGCCACCGACTCGCGACCTCGCTGGTGAGAGACCACCACCCAGATCATGACGAAAGTGCTAGTGATTAGAAATTGGCATGGTAAGCCTGTATCCGGGATCCCCGTACCACGGATACACAGTCATTCTGCACATGATCCGTCGTTTTTTTGCTCATCTATTATTTCTATATCTTATGAACTCCCGCCGACACCTTCCACCCCCTCAAAGCAACTTAGGACAGCAACAACAACAACTGCTGCTGCAGCACATTTCTCGCCTCCTAGGAGCTGAAAATGAAAAGGTACCATTTCTGTGTATTAAAAACAATGGTCTAAGCGAGAGTCGAACATGTGTGATTAGTAATCTCATCTCGACGTCACACAGCCGGTGGTCACAAACTTAAACTTAGCTTAGTAGCTAATTATTATTAAGTTGATATTTAATTACAATTACCCTATCGAGATACCAAGGAGGCCGGTGTATCCATGGCTTGGTGTGCCGTATTTTGTATTTTGTGTACTTCAAAGTACCCTACTCTCTCAACGCAAACCTAGCTTCATCATTTCCTTCTTGCTTAGGAGGTGGGCAGCAATCGCAAAGTGTCTTACCGCTGTCAGGCTATGTTGGCATAGTGCTCGGGAACGTCTCAAATCCTAGTACCATTGGGTGGCTGACATGACTGCAGTCAGCCACCCCGCAGAGAACATATAACACTCATTTCGTCGTCTATCTCTCGTTCCTATTCCCTTCTATTGTTTCTCTCTTCAAGAAATGCTAGGGTTGGACACAGATTCTCTGGCGTCCGCATCCGCGTACGCGCACACAAAAAGTAGCGGCGCTCTGCACGCGCTCTACGCCGTCGGCCTCAACCCGTCTCGAAGCTTCACCGCTGCGCCCCCGACCCCGAGCGCCATTGGTCCAGCTGCCTACCCTCAGGAAGACTCGAGCATATCAAGCGTTTTCTCCGACTGGGAATCTGAAAGAGAAAGCGAGGGCATGCCCCTGCTGGAGGTGCGCGTGTGCGAGTTCGCTTGCTAGTTCTAGTTATCCACTTGGCTGATGTCCCCTAGGTTCCTGGCCCCATACGGTCTGCACTCCAAGTACTCAGTCCATCCCTAGCCCGCCTTCTCCCCCTTAGTAGTACTGGAAACACCGATGTTAGTATCAATACCAATGATCCGGACCGTGCACGGGTCCAGGCGGAGGCGCGCGCATTGCTGAAACGTCTCTTTGCGTTACTCCTTTGCTCATTCGGTGCTGCCCGCCTCTCCAACGCCCTCCTCACGCTCGCCCGTGCCGTACTTGCTAGTCGGCCATACGACTCAACCGTCCTCGAATTTCTTTCCGCCGATCATCTGGCGCGAGCACAGGGACAAGGACATGCCCCTTATGACGCCAGGGCACATGCAGATCGAAAATTTAGCGCGCAGATAGAAGCGCTTACCCGACGCGTGTGCACTCTCGAGGCCTCTCGTTTCGCCGATCCATCCACTACAGCACTCCTGCGCGCTACTATGACTCGTGACAACGGCGAGATTACGTGGCTCCGCGGGGAGCTCATTCGTGCAGAGCGTCGCGTGACGACGCTGTTGTTCGATGCTGGCGCGAGAGCGCGGGAGCGCATAGCACTGGAGCAGGCACGAGACTTGGCGCGTCGCGAGGCGTCGGAGGCGCGCATGGCACTTGCGGAGATGCAGATGCGTATGCGTGCGCACATGGAGAGTCCACGGGCAGAGGATGACCATGGGCAGAATCTTGGGGCACTCGCGCGTCTGCAGAATGAGCGGCTCGACTCGTGCGTCTTTGCGAAGGAGTCTGAGTTGGAGTCTGAAGGAGACGAAGAGAAAGGCAAGGAAGGTGGGTACGAAAATGAGGGCGAGAAAGAGCGAGGTGATGCGTCTGATGATTCAGTCGTCATCGTCAACGAACATGGCGGATTGCAAGGCACGCCCCGAAGCGTGAAATCCACCCATGTAGAGTCTGTGGTTGTCACCGTCTGCGCTGCACCTTCTGTTTCTTCTTGCATTCCACTGCCTCCTGCACCTGCACATATCTCCATATCCCAGCCACCGGTCACTGGTGAATCTACGACCCAGCGCACTTCTCCACGCACCCTGACCTCCATTCCTAGCTCTGGTACGAACCGTGAGTCTGACCTCGAGGGGGCGTGCCCAATCCCTGTGTACACGACCCCACGCCCGTCGCTTCCGCCGAAGGCGTCAAAGACAAATCCCAAGACAAATCTCAAGCCGCTTCTTCTCGGGGCACAGGCGCGCGCAGTCTCCAGCTCGGCCTCCGCTCATCGTTCCAGAGCACGCTCTATGAAGTTCAGTGCTTCTGTTTCTGTCGCCGCTAGTGGCAACGGCGGGAATGCGACGGGTGCCAACTCGGAGGCCAACGAACTCTCTGCACGAGTGACAGCCTCCGCTCCAGCCACG
>SGPK01000067.1:0-73872 GCA_004802695.1 Phellinidium pouzarii
CTGGAGGTGGAGGTGGGTCGACTGCGCCCAGCTCGCGCGCGGGGTCGGTTGACGGCTCGGTCGGAGCAGGTCCTGACGTTGCTACGGTTCCTATCTCTAGTCTGGCTTTGAGTGGTACGCGTCCGCCGTCAAAGATGCGACACATTCTCTCAGCGGAGGATACAGTGCCTGATCTGGGTCCAGAACATGACGACGCTGGTATGGCGATTGAGACGGGACCTCTCTAGACTAATGTCTGCAAAAATCCCACATGGGAAAGGGTTTTTTGTTCNTTTTTTGTTTTTTAAAAATCCAACCTGGTTTTTTGTTTTCTGTCGTGCATCTTCATTCTCTCCTACTCTTTCTTCGTCTTGCAATCCATCTCCTCTCTGATTTTTTTTATCAGGACTCGCCATAAAAGCANTTTTTGTATGCACAGAGCGATGTGTACTACACCACTAGATCGTGAAAGAACACATAAATGCCAACGTTCTAATTTAATGTACAATTGTTTTTGATTAAGTACGTGCACATGCCGAAAATTCCATTTCCATAACATGCAAAGCAAAGCGATGATACAAAGCTAATGAGGGATGGGGTAAGTAAGATGATAACTGACGAAAACAAGGAAAATATGTGGTAGAAAGAAAATGCGTGAGATCTTGTATCACAGAATAAGGTATGTATGGAGGAAAAGAGGATGCTATGACCCTGGCTTTCCNTTTTTTGTCGGCAAATATCTGCACTTGAACTTGCGGCTGTTCGTCTCGTTTGCAGCCGCCTGGGAGTAAATGACGGTATTTATGCACGGCCTCGATGATGTGTCTAGGTACGCCTACAGCAGACTTAGCCCTGTAGAAAGGTAAGTATGGATATCTCATGGTTAGAAACAAGCAGCCGATCGCGTACGGTTCAGGATTTAAGAGTTGGAACATGTCCTTGTACTGTGAGAGGGAACATTCAATAATAATGAGGAAAAATGTCAAACAGCAATACATACGGAATAAGCCTGGCACAGAAAATGAGTTAGTTCAAGCACGATATGGATAGGCATAAGGCGTAGTATTAACCTCTGGTATGGCATTAAAAAGATCCTTGCCCTCGCATATGGCTTTTTGTACTAACTCGGAGGTCAAAGAAGAAGCCACAGCACCGTAATCGTCTGTAAAGCAAATAATGAAACCCTTTCCTTTGATCATTTATTTGTGCAAGTGAACATACCCTCCATCTTCGCGATGATGTCGTCGATGTTTTTGTAGCAATACGTGCAATGCCAGCCGGCATCTGCGAGTACCCATTCACTGACCATCTCGTGCGAATACGCTGTACGGCGCCGCGCAACACGCGCCTCGCTATGACTGAGCATCTCAAGTGTCGTACCGGTGTCCCATACATGCACCTGCGCACGCCAACTGTCCCACCCGGCAGGCCACTCGTATGAATACGCGAAGCGGCGCAGCTGCAGATGCAGCGGACTCTGAAACGCGCAGTCGCGCAGGAGGCGCAAGGTGTGCGAGGCAGGCAGTTCGTCTAAGGCTGCGAAGAGCACGAGCGGCCCGCGCCGGGTGTTTGAAGAGCGAGTACGCAGGAGGGCGTTCATCTCTGTACGCAGATGTGTACGCCACACGTCGGGTGGGGGTGAGCGTATGGAGTCGATACGTGGTGCTGGCACGGCGCGGTAGACGATTTTGTCTCGAAAGAACGCAAAACGGTCACTGTAGCGCGTATCACCAAAGAAGTAGCCTTTGGGAGCACCGTTGATAGTACCTAAAAATGAAGTCTGTATATCTAGGTGACCTGCAGTTGCATACTATAATAGCACATACGATTGCTCTCCAGGATGAAGAACTTGTCCACAACCTCCGATATCTCGTAGAGACGGATCTCGAGGAGCTCAAGCTCGGCGACGGTGGGCCCATCGAGGATGATCACGTCCCACAGCTCGCGCTCGGTAGCTTCGGCAGTGGAGCGCGCAGACCAGCCATGCAGCTCGCAGATCTCGTCACCGACCGTGAGGTCCTCGGCGTAGAAGTGAGGCAGCAAACGCTGCGGGCCCTCGGGCGACGCCCATAGGGGTCGTACTGCGGACGAGAGCGTGCTCTCAATCTGATACCTAGGGTGTGAATGAGTATAAACTGTTGAATAAGTTTCGGGCATGGCGCACCAGTAGAGAGTAATCGGACAGAAGACGAGAAGGATAAAGAGGGCGAGAAGGATGAATCTGCGTCTGCTGGCGAGCAGAGACATGGATGGCTACCAATGTCGGCGACAAAGAGGGGTGAGACAGCATCTGCCGACTGAGTTGGTGATATGTTTCGTCGTGTACTGTTAATTATGTTATGTTTAGGTGGTCCAATTGGCGGCGACCAAATGCGTGGAAGGAAACAAAATTGAATAGATACACACAATAATTTTACTTTTCAATAATTATTATTATTTACTCCGGGATTCTTATAATACGCATTAATATTCACGTCAGGAATCAATCAGCAGTAATACGAACAACATAACAGCAAAAAAAAAAAAGTTAGAGTAAACAAGAAGCTCGCAACTCTGGTCAGACTCGGCAGCATCTACCGTTTGCTGGCCTGAGATTGCTGCGCGTTCGAATAAGCACACGAGATTTTCCCACCGAACCGCAATCGCACTCACCAAAAACGCCATTAGCTGCTGGTAGTCCTGCCCTACACTTCCCACGGCTGGTACTGCGGGCGTGGATGCTAGCGGCGGCATGCCATACTGTTGAGAAGGTGGGCCCATCTGGTGCTGCATCCCAGTCGATGGAGGCGGAGACGCTTGCGAGGCCTGCTGCAACATCGCCAGGATGTTCGGCGGGAGGCCCGCAAGTGATGCAGACGGTGGTGGTGGTGGTGGGAGCGCGCCTGCAGTTTGTTGTGGCGGCGACT
This sequence comes from Phellinidium pouzarii, assembly GCA_004802695.1. NCBI lineage: Eukaryota > Fungi > Basidiomycota > Agaricomycetes > Hymenochaetales > Hymenochaetaceae > Phellinidium > Phellinidium pouzarii. The sequence goes on from SGPK01000067.1 coordinate 2,886, forward strand.
GTTGTGGATGCGATTGTGGAACCGGATGTAGCGGAGCGCCATACGGGTTCTGGCCCAGAGGCGGCTGTGGTGTACTGGGGTACATCGGCGGCACATTTGACATTACAGGTGGCGCTGGAGGATAGTAGGACGGTGCACTAGGAGGCATCTGGGGCTGAAGGTGAGGAGGTGGACCGGGGACGACCGGCGGGTTGGATGGCGGAGGGCCTGACTGTGGCTGTTTCAGCGCAGCGAGTAGCTGCTGGACCTTCCGCGCTTGTTCCAAGCGCTCGTCAATAGGCTTTCATCGCAGAACATTCAATGTAAATTCCCTAGTAATATCAAGATGTGCTTACCGGTGCAGAAGATGGCGGGGGAGGACCACCATTCGGATGTCCATATGAGGAAGGAGGCGGGCCAGACGATCCAGACAGTCCGTAGTCTCCGGCCGCTGGTGGGCCACCATAGTCTCCTCTAGAACCGAAGCGATCGTTGTATCCACCACCACGCCCGCGCCCGCGCCCACGCCCTCCTCCACCGTCGTAGTCATCGCGGATTCTGCGGTCGCGATCACGATCCCAATCATCACCACGTCGGTCCCAGTCATCTCGGGGTGGCCCACCTCTGCCACGCCCTCCACGCCCTCCACGTCTGCCGCGTGGAGGCGCGTCATCGTAGTCGCGACCGCCACGAGGCGGTCGTTCATCCTGGCGTCTTGAATAGAAAAAGGTATTGGCACATCTCGTCTATCAAGACTATCGAAATTGCGCACCTTGCCGGAACAGGCCCTGGAGGTAGCGGAACATCTGGAATGTCAGTGGAGAAAATGACATCCATTGTCCCATCTTGAAGGTTTTGGTGCTGCATTCTGTCGTATGCCTCTTCACATCCCTGTCATATTCGAAAACAGTGAGATTCAGAAGATTCTGTGAAGCTTGTTTATACTTGCCCTAGTGTCGAAGAATTCGACATAGCGCTGGCTGTAAAGAAATGATATTCAGTTAAATCCGCAAAAGCTATCCAATAAACGCACTCATGAATGCTTTCTCCAGGTTTTATGTTCTTCACGTCACCGAATTGCTGGAACTTGCGTCGAACTTCATTGTCATCAATCGGCTGGCCAGAGACCGAGTCCCGCAATGTGACAAGCAATGTACCCTGATTGGGGATATAATTGTTTAATCTTATACATTCGCAATGGACTTAGCCGCACTTACTTGGTTGCGTTCCTTTGGATCCTTTGTTTCATCAGGGCGCGGTAGTGAATAATGAACATCAATCTGCGGACAGTGAGAATTTCACGTCGGAGTCACGTCTAAGAAGCACATACAGGGCGTCCAGAGATTTCGGTGTCTTGTAAGCGCTCGCGCGCCCGCTCCGCGGCGCGCAGATCAAACTAAATAGGTAAATGGTATTGGTTACGTGAATGCAGCCGAGGACACAGCTGCTGCTTACATAGGTGACAAAAACCATCCCTCTATTTGCGATTAAATCGAAGAACGTCTTGATCTCTCCGTGCTCTTCAAATTTTCTGCGGACATCATCGCTATCTGTTTCGTACTGTTACGGAAAGGTCGACATTTTAGGTATGAATTCACTCATGTCTGCAGCTTTTACTCCCCCACTCAGACTCACCTTAATATTTCGGATAAAAAGCGTTCGACAAGGTCGTTCACGCATTATTCGTTCCTCAATCAGCGAGTCATGAACTTTGTCATCTCTTTCGCGACGTGGAGGAGCCCCTCCACGTCTGCCCCCACGGCCTCCACGACCTGACGAATCATCTATCAAAATGCTTTACGTGAGTTTTAGATTCAAACGGCGTTCCATAAGAAGTTGCACGAAGAGTGAATTCAAAACAATACGAGTGAATCTCGAGTGGTGCGCTCTCCTTTTCAGCATAGGTCGGATCGGCTACATATGAAGATACGACTCGCCAAGCTGAGAAAAACTGAGTGCTTTCGACCTGCCGCCCAGAAATGTGTAATCCAAGCCGGTCAAGCTGCAAAACCTTCCTTAACTGCTTAAGATTAAGGCGAGAAGGCCAAGACACAAAATCCCATTCAACTCGCTGTGTACTGAGATCGGGAGCCTTTCGACTGACGGCGAGAACCAAAGGAATGCTTAGCGAATTTCGAAGACCATTCTTACGCCTTTGACCGGCGGCACACAGGTCCACAGAAGAAAATCTGCACTCAAAAATCTATCAAGTATAGCGCACCTTCATAACTTCCAAAACTTTGATCATCGTAGCCAGCAGTGGGAGGTGCATTATATGACGGATAATCGCTGCCATAGCCTGCATTCTGACCATAATAAGGATCTGGAGGCCCGCTATTGCTCCATTGATTGTAGGATTCCGGGGTTGCAGAGTCGTAGTTTGCAACATTCTGACCGTAACCACCACCACTACCACCTCCTCCATAGTGATTCCCTAAATTTTGACCACCACGGCCACGACCTCTGCCGCGCGGCGAGGGTGCGCCACCCCTGTCGTAAAAGCGACTGTGACTGCGATCTGGTCCAGGCCCAGATGGCGAACTGCCTCTACGACCCCCGCCCTCATACATGCCGCCGTAAGGGTGATGGCGATTCATGATGTTTCCAATAGTTATCCAAAGTCNTTTTTTTTAAATAAATTTCTTCGACAAGTGCTCAGGTATTTGCTGATGACGTGTGCGTGAATCAACGGGAGGTGCAAGACAGTGAGAAAACTGATGCTAAGGTGCTCTCTGTGCTCAACTCGCTCACACCGGTGAGGTAGAATCGTAGAACTGAAAGAGGACTGAATTTCCTGGGCTCTTAAGGCAGCAAGATAGCCTGTAGACTAGGACGTGATTGACGAGGTAAGAGGTTGAGTCGTGTAAGNAAAAAAAACGCTGATAAGTTGCGCGGACCTGTGACCTAAATATGGTAAACATGTCACTCGACACGTCACAGTCTCCTGTACGCTCCTCTCTTTCTGTCCCCGACCTCGACAATGGCCAAGCAATATCAGTTCAAGCTAGTCCTTCTGGGTAGGTACCCTTGTATTCTTGTCTTGAAGAAAGCTCACGCGATACCGACGTACAGGCGAGTCCGCCGTTGGGAAGTCGAGGTATGCGCAACAGTCGCACGTCTCAATGCTTGCCCCGCTCAGCGTTCCACAACAGTTTAGTTCTCCGTTTCGTAAAGGATCAGTTTGATGACTACCGGGAGAGTACAATTGGAGGTGCATTAAGCAGTTTCTCTTTTTGTGTTTTATCCTGACGGCCTCATGGTCCTCGTTTTCGTCCAGCTGCGTTCTTAACGCAGACGGTCGCCTTGGATGACGGCTCCACCGTCAAATTCGAAATATGGTCAGTACAACTTCGTGTACCTGATCCATTCTCATCATCNTTTTTTGTGTCTGCCATTTTCAGGGACACTGCAGGACAAGAGCGATACAAGGTTAGTATATTATACTCGTATACAGCATTTCGGCTACTGATATCGTCTGTAGTCTTTGGTATGGATGCGGGTTATGTTCTACCTTTCACACAGCATCTCTGATGGTCCATCAGGCTCCCATGTACTATCGCAATGCGAATTGTGCGGTGGTCGTGTACGACATCACGCAGCCCGCATCGCTCGAGAAGGCGCGTACCTGGATACGTGAACTTCAACGTCAGGCCGACCCTTCGATTGTGATCGCACTCTGCGGAAATAAGCTCGATCTTGCTGCGCGCCGACAAGTTACGCAGGAAGAGGCGCAGAAATATGCAGAAGAGGAAGGCCTCATGTGGGGCGAGACGAGTGCCAAGTCCGGCGAGGGTGTCGCTTCTATTTTCACGTCCTTGGGTACGTGTATATTTTACGGTCTCTAAGGTTTGCAGAAATGACAAAGAGTGCTGATGTATACTGTTGTACACAGCCAAGAAACTCCCACAGACAGCTCCTCCGCCACAAACTCGCGGTGGTGGGGCCGTGAGGGGAGCACCAGGAGCGCGGGCGGCAGTCGATCTAAACAGCAACACTAACGGTGGTCAGGACGGTTGCAATTGTTGAAGAACCTCCTCTGCGTCTACTTGTCTACCTTCACGTACCGTAGCACCTTAGCACTGGTTGTTCTTGTCTTTAGTTTCATTCTCACTTTCGTTTAGTAGCATATTATTTCTTTCCATTCCTCCACTGTAATCTAAACATTTAACGTTTTATGGACGTCTTGTCTGCGTAAGGTTGAGGTTATTATTTGATAGATTTTGGGCCTGTGCGTAGCATCACACCAAGGTCTGCCTTCAAAAATTATTGCCTCTGACAAAATGAGGCTATCATGTTTTATTCCGTTGTTATATATGTATATGTAAGAGTACAAGAATATGCTGAGAAGTGCGAGCATTGGATTACAAGAAATACAGCTATGAACCCTCCCGTGAAATAAAAGCAAGAAAAACAATCCAATCCAATAAAAAAGATGGTAAGATGGTAAGCAAAGTCAAAATCCAGCCGCTTCAAGGCCCCTCCGAATGTCTGAATGTGTGACTTCGCTCTGCTGCAACTCCTGGCTTCGGACCCAAAACGCCGAAGGGTCCTTGAGCTTCTCGGCTGCAAGCGCAATTTGTTCAGCTACGAGCGCCAAAAGGGGAGCGTTTTCCGTGATAGCTGGCACCTTCCCTTGAAAGCGCATGATTGAGCGCACCGCATCAGCCCATTTATACCGCTTTACGAAATTAACGAGCGGTGGTCCCATAGGCACGAGGTCTTCAGGACCACTAGATGAGGTAGAGCATATAGATGTGGATGATGATGATACGGAGGTTGAAGAGGATGGTGTTGGTGACGTTAAAGAAGAGCAAGCGGGTGGAGCGTTGCTAGATATTCCGGGACCTNGGGGGGGAAAGACGGAAGGATACATTATCTTTTAGCTGATCTTGAATGTGCACTATATCTGTGAGAAAAATTCCGATAAATGGGACGCACGACCCTTCAATAGACTGAAGAGTATTGCGATACTCTGAGAAGTTTCCCGAAGGAGCATTCAAACGCTCGAGTGCATCCAATTGGCTACGTCGCCCAACGTGCGCCCATGTAAGGTGTAGCCGTGTTAAGTCAGCACTTGAAAGTGCAGCTACGATTGCGCTCATGGTTGAAAAATTATTGAGAAGTCGGCATTTCTGTTGTAAAAACTTAACGTTATTCTTCTCTTCCCGTATATTATGGTATTGATAAACCAAACAAGAGCTGACCTCAGCAATTTTAATCCAAATATCCACCATGTTCGCCCTCTTCCCCAGACCCTCGTTTGTGAGTATACTGCCCTTGACCCACGCTGCGACTCGGTCATTTGTCGTGCAGAATGTGGCAAGATTTGCAACACTCTCGCCCACCTGGGTTTTTGCCCAGAGCAAACACTCGCGTGGCCTAATCTTCGCGTACAGTCGGTACTCGTAGAGCGTTAGTTGTGCTGCGACGTCTGCCGGTTCGAAGCGCAGAAGGTCATTCTTGTGGGTACGATGGGTCCTACGCCATTTTGAAGGCGTTGTCGGCGCTGCATTAGCAACAGGCAATTGAGCAACAGTCGTCATCTGCATTTATTCACGCATATGGAGAAAGTGATTATTGTGTGCAAATGCGGACATAATGCATTTGCTTTCCCTCACCATTTTGTCTAATGATTGCAGTAGAAGCTTTGCCGAAAGCGCCAGGGTCGGTGGAGACACAATTACACTCNAAAAAATCCTTTAATCGGGGAGCAATATGAGGATCGTCCTGCAACAGGCCGTTCTCTAGCCAGATGGAAAGTATGGATAACACACTAAAAGTATTGCGTTTTTGAGTTGCTAACTTCACAAGCTTAATGGGGAAGAGCCACTCACCGCTTTTGCACGGGTCGTAGCTTCTTCTCTCTCCATTCATCGGATTCCGATTGCGTGAGTGAAGATGGATACTCCATCTCATAGCGTTCAACAAGCAAGTTGAAAAATTCCCTCGCAGTCGTAAACGTGCTGAATGTCGTGATAAAGGCATTGCGGTACATCTGCTCCTGCGTCATCTCTACGTAAACAACAGTCCGCGGAAGAAGATACAGGAAGACAGATAAATGGCTATAGTCGACACACGCGTACACCAGCCAACGGGAACTTACTCAGAGGGTCAACAGTCAGCCTCTCAACGAGTGCAGAAATCGCACCCGCACGTACGCTCCCATCATACTCCAGCTTAATTTCGTTAGAGGAGTACGTCGGTTTTAGATACCATGGCAGGCTCGCCTGTGCGACCTTAGCGTTATGGAATGCCTGAGCATCATCATCGCCCGTCAGCCGGCGTACTTTATCCGAGAGTCGAACCACAGGCGAAGTCCGTACGCTCTCATACGCTGTCTGCAACTCTTCTGCCACCGTGATCGCATCATCTGACTGTGGCGAGTCTAACAACATAGAAATCCGCGATAATGACGAAAAATCGTTCACCATGATAGGCCGCCGACGTACACTTCTGTTTGGAGACGGTGCTGAGTCGGAGCGACTACGGTTGAAATGAGAACGGCGTGAAGAAGGAGAAGATAGAGGCGTGGGAGGAGTGGGCTTGTTAATAAGGAGGGCGGCTATCGTAGGTTGAGAAGGTTGAGGCATAGGAGTGACCGGTGAAGCAGGACATGCTATTGGCTGAGCCAATCTGTTCGGCGTCGATGAAGGCTCGGGGTCTGTTGAATATGTATCTAGAGGGTCCGCATATGGGTGCAAATGCGGGGAAAGACTAACTCCAGAAAGGGGTGCGACATCATCCGGAAAGTCAGTGACGAGACCTGACGGAGCCATGAGCTGCATAAAGGGCATCTTGAAACACAAACAGAAGAAACTTATGTTTAAGTATGCTTAACGTTTAAAAGCCAAAATGTAGGTCACACCTTTCCTCCAGGGTCAACTATAGGGACCCAGTTGTAGTCATCGTGATATTCATGTCCATGTTCGTGACCAAGGACAGGAGAAATAATAGTGTCGAAAAAATGACTGGTGATAGGTGTACTATAAAGTCGTTCCGCTTCGAACTCATATACCCGAAGCTCTTCCCTCACGTCTCGTAATTTCTCCGCGTCCTCGTCTGAGAGTTCAACGACGAAGGCACTGGGTACCCAGCCAATACGGTCGTCCCGTAGTGCAGCCCACCAGCCCGATTGTTCTTTCTTGACGATCTCGAGGAGTTCATTTTTCTGGAACGGAAGGTGGTCCGGGTCCGACGAGGAGAAGTCGTAAAGGCACAGAGCGAAGCACATCCGCCATTCTGGTGAAGCACTCAATGGCGTGCGCGAGGCCATAGAGGACACGTCTGTTGGAGGAGAGAAGGAGAAAGATGGTGACGGGGATGATAACGGTGAGTTGAGATCGTGGCCATCAGACATAGGTGGGCAATAATAAGGGTCAATGTGCAAGCGCTGGCGTTTGCTGGGCATTTTTACGTCAAAATAAGATGGCATAGGCGCGAGCGATTAGGAGCGCTGGGAACGGAAGAGAGTAGTAGCACTTTGACAGTTGTCAGGACACGGGAGTGTATCTTCATCGCGCAGTCTCGTCAGATAAAAGGCAGAAGCGGGAGGCACAGCCCCCAGACGTCGTTGCCCTTGGCAACCACCAATCTGACCCCTTAAGCAGACAAACCCGTACAAGTTATGGGTCACCAAGTTTCATCTCCTTTCGTGCATCTCACAAACAGATGTAATTGAATTTGCAGTGCAGCCAGAAAGAAGATATGCATGCCTTCTGTTTGGCAAGTGTTGCTCCCAAATGGAATCTGCCTGGGTGAATCATGGTCAACAGAAGAAAGATGTCAACAATATCTGAGCTTACAATAGTCTCGTATTGCAAGCGTACCGCATCGCTCAGAACATCAGCTCCGTGCATGCTCCTTCAGATTTGTCCATCAAGCTCGCCGTCTTCCAGAAGCTGTGCAAAGTTCTTCGGAGGCACAATCCGCTGTTGTAGGCTTTCGGGGGTAGCCAAAGGACCCGGATGCAAGCAACAAGAAACTCGCAGCAGCAACGTTGGCACGCTGAATAGACTGTCCTTTCCTCTTTCCTATTTTCCAATCGTCACCCCCCTCAGATCTATGCCTAGTAGATCATAAGAGCCAAAAGAATCAAACAATCAGATGGATGTGGATCTAAGAGCTTCCTTCTCATCCACACCCATCAACAAGCAATGAAAGACCAAATTGGCAGAGTACGTGTGAACGTCCTACATACATCAGTGCAGACCAATTCGGAGTATGAGCATACACCCAGTAACGGGTCAACGCCGCAAATTCGATCCATGAAGACCTCACGGAGAAAGAGTATCGGAAAAATCGTGAGTGCAACAACGCGGCTCTTTGTTTGTTGCCTAGGTGTTCGGCGCCGTCGATAAACTGTTGCGTCGTTACGAGTTGACGAGGCTGCAGACAGCGTCAAACCAAACCAGACAAAGAAAATGTGATTTTGTAATGCTTATGTCACCCTCAGCCTGCCTGCTGAACTTACTTTTAAAGTCAATGCGTGTGCGTGTTGGCTGGCCTAATGCACGTTGTCGTTGCATGAATCTGCACGTCTTTGTCGATTAAAATGCTGGCTCTCTCGTCGCTGCATAAGCTTCTTGCTCAGGTTCTTGTGCCGCCTGCACTTCACACTGCAGTCCTTTTCTCCTCAAGCGGCGCTCTGGTTTCGTTTGCGTCCATAGGCGCGCGCCCTAAGGACGACATTCGTGTGCTCGTCGGGCTCGCAAGCGAGATATGGGCCGAAACATGGGAGGATGGAGAGGGGATGGTCGATAGCGAGGTCCGTGGTGACCCTGTATCATTCGGTGTTCGATTACAAGTCTTATGCAAGTTGTATTGCGCAGCTTGGAAGAATTGTCGTACTTCCAGTCGCATCATTGCAAGATACTCATTCGCAAAGGGAACCGATGCTTCTCATAGTGCTTAATGCAACCGATAGTGTAGAGTGGGGTGAGCTCCAGCGGAAGGTGAGTTGATCATGTTAAGAGTTTGCTCTATTTACTTAGGTTTCCGTAGGGCCAAAGTCTTGCATCCCATCTCGCTAGGCCCCTTCAACAGCTCCAGGATAAAATGGGCTCTCCAGCTCCTGTTTCCAGCAAGAATGGACGTCGCTGATGATTTGTGATCTCAGTACTAATATTAATCACTATANTTTTTTTACGTGCGGTCGCCACTTTATTTTTCTTCAATTTCATTTGACTAATACTAATATGTGATTATTGTAGATTATCATGCTAGTATTACATCAATTTATGCCGCTACAATCCATACGCAATGCTCGTCTTCGATTTTACACGCTATCTTACATATGCTTCTGCGCCAGTCTTTTGAGTCTCGAGGTTCTTCCTTGTTTTGCTGTTACATTATCTGATTCTTTTGTATCCGGGAAGCCCCATTCTGTTTCGCTAGTTCTCAAGTACCATTCACATTTTAATTTACAATAGTCTCTCGTTTGCGATACAATAAAATGTGTTTTATTTAACGAACAAAAATAAACGAAGTTGTGGTTTAGACTACTCAACCCTACATGGCGAACTACCTCTTCCGTACTAAAAGACACCNTTTTTTAGATGGAAAGAGTTAGCGACGTGTATTCGTTTGTCCATGAATGCAGGATGAGAGCCGTCTACGGAGCTTAGCGTATGATGTAGGTATCGTCTATTGAATAAGATTATCAAGTTCAAGATGTCCGTTTCACGACCCGCTCGGTGAGTGCCTCCAGTGCACGCCGCGCATCGCTCTCTGGGAGGAGCTGCAGCACATCGCGCGCCTTGTCTGCGTGCGCTCTCGCAAGAGCACGCGTTCGGTCCACACCTGACGAACGCCGCACAAGGTCGCGTGCCTATGTATAGTATCAGCATATCGTACTCATTCGCAAGGTAAATCCAGAGGCAATCCAGAGGAAACTAACCAGTTCGACGTCACCCTCCTGCTCGAATTTGCGTTCGATGAGAGGACCCATCGCCGCATGTTCCTCCCACGCGAAAAGTGCAGGGCCGGTCGTCAGTCCAAGTCGAAGATCTGCACCACCAGGCTTCCCCAACTGACTATCCACGGCTTCATAGTCTAAAACATCGTCCACAAGCTGGAACATGACATGTCAGTGGTAAATTCAGTTGCTAGCTAACATGCAAAACTTTGAAAACTCAGCACAGCTCGAATGAATTTTTTTCCGGAGGGAAAGGTGCTCAAGGAGAGGCTTCACTACGAAGCAAAGAAGAAAAAACCTTTGACGTACCTGAAACGCAATACCAATGTTTCGACCGTATGCATACGCTACTTCCTTCCAAATCTCGCCCTCACGCGTACCGCCAAGTATGACGGCTGCACGCGCACTCTTCGCAATTAAGCTCGCCGTTTTAAGGTAGGACTTTTTGAGGTAAACATTCCACATCTCCCGACCCATGGGAGTCTCGCGCCCGACCTCCCGGACCCTTCCTTTACCCTTCCCTAACTCCAAGCCCAACCCAAGCTCACTCAGACCGAGATCACTGAGCGGGCCTGTTTCACCCCCAGTCACTGCAGACTGCATCTGCAGGATTTCACCCTCGACCAGGTTCGCAATTACGCCTGCTATCAGCTCTACAACCTCAGCCGAACCGAGACGACTAAGCGCGGTACTCGCACGTCCAAGTAGGAAATCTCCTGCAAGCACGGAGAGTTTGTTTCCGAACACGGCAGGCGCGGAGGGTGCCCCTCTACGTAAAGCTGCGTCATCAAGGACGTCGTCATGCAGCAACGACGCGACATGAATCATCTCGACAATTTGTGCAAGGCGCAGTTGTGTTGGGAGGAGGAGTTGCGGTGATGCAAGTGCAGGGCTCGTGATAGACGCACGCGTGTAAACCGGAGGCGCAGTAACGATACGCCGCGGCGGGAGCTCGAACGTACTCTCAAAGCTACGCGACTGATCTGGCATGTTCGGATTCCAGTCGTTCAAGACATCTGGACGGGAAAGGGGGCTGTCGAGCTCCTCCGTACGTCCCCGTGCGCCTTCCTGCTCGGCTGCCCACCTTTTTTCATCCCAGTCCGCACCAAGTCCGTTTGTAGCACGTGAGAAGAGAAGCACAAGCAGCGGCCGAATTTGCTTTGACGGTTGCAAGAAATAGTATTCTGCAATGGTGGTCAGGGAGGGATGCGAAGAGCCAAGCAGGTGCAGAAGGGTCTTTCGCAGTCGCGCAAGCTCTGGAGCAAGATACTTGTAGGGGTCTACGGGAGCCGAAGTAGAAGGACGAGTCGAGGTTGAAGGTGCAGCCGACCGACTGGCATTATCATTATCATTAGATATAGTACTTTCTGAGGCAGTAGACTTCTTCGATGTCGTCTGTGCGAGCGCGCTCGAGTATCGTCGCGTGACGCGAGCTGGATATTTAGACCCGGAAAGTTGGGCGCGGACAGCCAAGTTCGCAGCCCATGGTCGCATTCTATCCTGGCAGCGTCAAAATACTGCAAGAATTTTTGTGTAAACGCAGGTCGAGANGGGGGACGGCGAGCGACCTGGTGGTCGACGGTAGAAATGGATTTACTCATCGCCCGATCACGCCCAATTCTCATTGGTTCGTTTTCATTTTCGACCCACGGTCATAAATCCTCAAAAAATCGGTACTTTGGAATTCCTCTTCATAAAAATGTCCAACTAGGTAAATAAGACTAAAATGAATTTATTTGTAGTGTCTAAGGATGTTCTATGGTCTTCAATTATATTCAGAGTCGTTGCGGCAGGAAACGTCAACTAGAAATGGTACCGTACGCGTGTCGGCCTTTCTGGGTCTATGCTTTGAGCCCCGCAGAATAATATTGATATTGTAGTCACTTCTACGGCCTTGCCAGTGTGCTTTGATCCCTTCCTTTTTTACTGAGTACATTAGAACTGAAAGGTCTGAGAAGTTCATGAGTTTCCGATGTGGGTCAGACGTCGATCTTTGGGATCCTCGCACAAGTAGTAATGCAGATTTCTGAGATAAACAAGTCAACAAAAACATATGTTTTGAAGGTCTACTCAAGTGGTAACAAAGGCGGATACAGCCTGAAAGATAAATCGCGGAAGAATCTAGAAAGGAACTACCAAGGGAACCTGTGAAATCGGAACGACCTAAAGCAAAACAAACGCCGCAACTTGTTCTATTGAAGTTACCTTGACATCAAAGAAGGTCTCAGAGAAATATACAAAACACCCAAATCATGCAGCAACGTCTGCAGGGGACATCTCGACGGATACACGAGCTCTTTCTAGGTGTTTTTCAAGGTCGAGGTTGTCCATGCCTGCCGTGATCTCTTCGTTAATCTGACTTTCAGAGTTGGACGCCTCCATTGAATCCTCTGACAACTCAGATTCGGCCTTAGGCTCCGTAGACGAGTCTTCAGTTTCAGGAGGGGCCGCCTTAGAGACACGTGTGCCATCTGGAGCAATATCGCAATGTCTTTACAGTAAGAAGTGATTCAGAATCATTAAGAAAGGGAGCGACGAGAGATAAAATACGCACTCCACAATTTGTGACCAATAGCTCTCAGGCTCGAACTCGTACTCGAACTGCCCGCCGAAGTTCGCGTCAAGCTGTTCAGCAGGTATGAGCTCAAGAAGATCCGGATTAAATCGTATCTACAAGCAATGATGATGAGCAGATTGGTAGCTGTGAAAAAGTAAAATATAATAAAATAATAATAATTGATATTCATCCTAACAGATAAGACGCACCTTATCCCTCGTCACCGGATCCATAAATGGCGCAATGCCTTTATAGAAAAATGCGAGGATCATAGGCATATTTACAACTAGTCCTCGACCGAGAGTCTCCGGATAATGAGCCTGCAGGATATGCAACACCTTCCGTGCAATGCTAATCGACGGGTTCGTACGCAACGTCGTAGACTTGTAGTCCACAACAATTGCGATAGACTCTACGCCGGGTGGTTGAAAGTCTTTTGCGCGTTCCCTGGATATTTAGTTATGATATTCAGGAATGAGTGTGGAAGTGAAAAAGGCGGCAACGCACAGACACCAAACGAGATGCCGCAGCTGGCGAGGTGACTGCGAGGTGTTTTCGAGTCCTGGACGCATATAAATCACGGGCCTGCCGTCTTTATCGAACCCATTCAAAATTCTGGCCAAATAATAATGAGCTCGAATTAAATGAGAATAGAAGAAGCTCCGAAGACGGAAATAGAGTCTGACATCTTGCCCGTCTCGCTTTCGATTTTTACCTTTGCCAACAAATTTTATGAATCCCTTTTTTTAGCGGGAGACTGTGGAACAACACACCTCATCTGGGGGTATTAAATCCGGTTTGTACTCCCTCCTCCACTCTAGTGTCGTTTGCAACCTCTTCTTGCCGTCGTCTAGCTTCCACTTTGCTGCTCGCATATACCGAGGCACCGTGTCCGCCTTCTCAAGCCAACGCTTCTCCCAGACATAGTATGGATCCTCCTCCGGGAGCATCACCTCGACCGAGTACTGCAGAGTCCATGCGACGATGCGAGAGGGTCAAAAAGGCCGTATAGCAAACACTGTTCAAACCAGCGTGAACGTGAACACGCACCTCGCGTAGCTCGTCGATCATCGCGTCTTGCTCGTCAGAGTACGTCCATGGTTTGACAACAGTCTCCGATGCCGGCTCTTCGTGCACTTTGTGTGTCTTGGCCATGATGTTCCAGTGCCAAACGACGGTTGAGAAAGAAGGGCCCCGAGGACGGGCACGGCGGTCTCGGCCATCATCGTGATCACAGCTGAAGGTCCTTCCCTGGTGGCTTGGCAGAGAACGCCATCACGTTTTACTCCCACTCACAACAGATTTATCAAGAGGCACCTAGCAATTAGGCAAATGGTAGTATGAACTACCTTGCTTTTATATCTCGTCTTTTGGAATGCTATGGAATGTAAATGAGGGATAGGATATGCTTCATGACGGTTAGGATAATTGGGACAGACTACTACCAATACTAGTGAGCGAAAAAGATTAAGGAAAAAGGAAGGAGATCGGGCGCGNAAAAAAACAACAGTAATGTTGATTTAGGAAGTAGAGGTAATGAGACTAGAAAAGCGAATGGAGATGCGTGAAGCAGGAAGCTAAAGTCAGACAAAAGAAAAGAAAGGATGAAGGAGAAATTGCAAGAAAAGAAAAGAAATTTGACAATGAAAACGGGAAAAAAAATACACTCTACCAAGAAAAGTGACAAAAAGTGGACATAGTTTAATAAGGAGGGAAAGAGTACTGTGGTCATTCATGATATGCTGATGGTAAATAATTATTGTATGATACCCGTCCATGATTTGATAATACCTCATCAAGAAGAGTTCAACCAGGCACAGAGGAAAGGACACTGCGACCTCGCAGCAGAATAGGGNAAAAAAAAGAAAATTACGATCCAACCTTCCAACTGGAAGGTGGACCTCTGTTGTTACGATGTTGTGCAGGAAGAGGTGCATTCGACGGAGCAGTCCTAGTCCGCGGCCGAGGTGCGTTGTGAGATGCCCGCTGGAAATTTCCAGACAACTCCGATCGCTGATTGGAGCTAGGGAATGCAACGGCAGCAGAAGTTCCTCCATTCAATTTGCGCATATGCTCACTTGGTACTTGCGAGCGCCGCGCGCTGGCTGGCATGGACGGACCGAATGCTTCACCATATACACTAGCGGCGNCCCCAGCCCGCCTCGCTCATAGCGCCGCCGACCGAGCTTCCAGCGTACATCGAGCGCGGACCCGGAGTGTAGACCGATGACGGACTGACCCACATACCATTCATGCCATGCATACCACCCATACCGTATCCGCCCATGCCCATATTCATGTTCATCCCTCCGGGCGCTGGGAACGCGCTGACATTTGAACCGCGCTCCCACTCGTCTGCCGCAGCGGCCATCGCCTGCTGCGCAACTGCGTATTGGTACGCTTGCTTCGCGATGAGCATCGCCTGCTGGTGTGCCACATAGAAGGCCTGCTCTGTACCGGGAACAGGTGGCATCATAAACTGCTGAGGGTTTATGCTCACGTTCACACCTGCTGGGTTGCCCATACCGCTCATAGGAGATGGTACACTTTGTTGTTGCCATCCCATCGGTAAATTATTGAAGTTGATGTTCATTCCGGCACCGGGGTTCATCGGGTGCACACGCGAAACCATGCTGGGGAGTATTGCAGCATCCTCATCGTCCTCATCGTTGCTGATCGGACCAGGGCCGTTGATGACGTTTCCAAGCTGCACGAGATTTAAAAAAAAATCAACTTTCAGACTCATTATTAACTCAGAACAAATACAAACCTCAATAGCAGCCTTTGCCTCGCTACGTCTCCTATCACGGCGCCTGTTTTCACGTTCTTCTACTGAGACCTGTTCTTCGGGCTTTGTAAGCCCTGAGCTCGAGCGTCTTCCACGCACGGTCTCCTCTCTGTCAAAGTCAATTGGCTCCTGGAAGCTCACGCTTGCACGCTTAAGATGCCCACGTCCGCCCTTCAGGGCGCTAGGAGGGACAGCACCAGCTGAACTACCACTGGGACTGTCACCACTCCCGCGTACATCGGGAGAAAAGCAATCACTTCCATCCATCGGAGTCAAAGGTGCTTTACCGTTTGACGAACCGCCCGTCGAACTTGCAGGACTGTCTTGCCTCTTCCCACTGAATACAAGTGACCGTTGGGGCGGCGACTGCGATGATAACGCCGCACGAGAGGAAGACGACTTCCCCGATGCTGATGCTGACGAAGTAGACGCTGAACTAGCACTGTCAGCTTGTAAAGGTGCCAAGTGCGGCTTTGTGTTGAGTGCGGGCATGATGCTTTGCGGACGCGAGGGGGTGCCGAAAGACGAGGATGGAGACTGTCGGAAATTCGTTGACTGCGGAGGCTGCTGCCGTATTTGCTTATGGGAGTCATTCGTAGTGCTGGGAAGCAATGGTGGGCTCGTCTCAGACTTCTGAGGTCGTGACACTACCCTGAATCCGTGATTCCTATCTCGACGATCCCTGATAGGTATAGGTCGCAGATCGTTAGTCTGGACTGGAGAAGAGCTTTGCGTAGACATAGATGACGAAGCTGAATATAAAAGTGAGGATGTGCGAACGCCAGGAGTAATCGTCTTAGGCGGACCAGGACGCGTGTGGCTAGGAGTGGTAGTGCTAGGCACAAACGATAGAGTTTGGCTTTTCGAAGAGTTTAGTGCGGGAGAAGGATTCGGGATTGCCACGCTTGGCGGCTTTGCCTCGCTCTCGGATGCGAGGATACTTCGAACACCGTGATCATCAATCTGAGCCTGCTTAGGATTTTGTGCGGATTCAGGGGAGGATACCGAAGGGGATAAAGACAATCTGCGAGAGTTAGGAGTAATCGTCTCGGGTGATGTCGTACGCAGAGGGGGAGAGATAGTGCCACTGGATACAGGTGAATCGGGCTTTGGGAGATCTTGAAAATAAGGTGGCTTTGGATTAGTCATCTTGGATAGGTTCGCTTCGCTCTTGGACGCGGAAGCGCCCGCATGCTCTCCTAGACCTGCTGCCGCCGTCAATCGCGACAGCCGACCGCTAATGTTCGTCGGACTGATTAGTGACAACTTTTCCGAGGCGCTCCTGTCCTGCACAGGCTTGCCGGTGATCGGATTGCTCGTCAAACGAAGGTCGATCAACGGCTTGCGAGCCGCACGCGTAGGTGTCGAAGCGCCATTAATGCGAGAAAGAATACCATTCGGGCCGCCATGTTTCCTCAATGCGGAGAGAGGCGCATTGTCGTCGGATGAATCACTATTAGAGTCTGAGTCTGAGGTATCACTGCTGCTAATAGATTGTCTTTGCGAAGCTAACGTCCCTGCAACATGGGAGTGTGCACATGCAGAAATAAATTGAGAAGGCAGATAAATTGAACGGAAGTAGAAGACATACCACGTTTATTAGCTTCGACGAGAACACTCGCGCGCTGAGCAGAGGCGCTGGGATTTAGTTCGCTCGTTGAATGACTTGCTCGCTGGCGCCTATACAGACTGAACGACCGCGTTCCCACGGATGCCTCTTCAGTCTTCTGGAATGAAGAAGGCGGGGGTCCGCGGGAAGGTGACGGTTGCACCATGTTTGTTGTCAACTCATGACCGAGTTCAGAGCGCGTCAAAGTCGATTGCCGGTGATGAGACTGCCCTGAACGAATCGCACCGTGTCCCAAATCAGACTTAGTCTGATAACTTCGTTTCGTGATGGTGGTCTGGCGGTCCAAGCTGGACCGAGCACGAGAAGGAGAGCAGTCATCAGAATCTGAGTCCTCCTCCTCCGACGCATCAGAAGACGATGAAGCTTGTGCAGAAGGTCTTGACGGAGTTGATTTCACGTTACGAGCGAGAGTGGGCGAGGCTGAGGCCTTTTGTGGCGGGTGCTGATTGCGCGATGGCCTCGAAGGTGCAATATCGGATGCCGACCTCAAGGAATCAGTGACAGAGACGGGTCGAATAATAGGACTCGGCGAGCCACCATTCGTCAAATTTGTACTACTTCTGCGCGCCTGTGCTTCCCTAAACGCCGCCACAGAAATGCGCTGAGAAGAATCTGTTGACGCCATGCTGCTACCTCGCGGCCGAGCGGGTGGAACTAATGACTGAGGTGAATATTGCGCAGGGCTAGTGCTTCTTGTAGAGTCTGAAGGAGGCTCCGGCAACACATGACGGAATGACTTGAGATTAAAAGACTCGCCATCAAGAGGAGGAAGAAAACTCCCAATGTCAGGCTTCGACTTTTTTCGATCTCGCCAGTTTAACAGACCGCCACGAGACTTTGAGTTCTCCGGTAGGTCTTCCGTCTGAAACTGAGCTGGTTGTGAACGAGGAACAGGTCCTTCAACAGCAGATGGCCGTGCCAGTGCCGGCGATGAATTTGATCCGTGAAAGGACGGGAACACTGAAGTACGTGAAGGAAGTGAGTTGAGCGACGTGTCGATAGTGTGCGAGAGTTTGTCGGTAGAAGCGTTGTGAGCACCTGGTGGGAGCTCATGCGGGAGTGCCAGTGGGCTTGAGGTGGCCGCTAGGGCCTTCTTGGAGAAACGGAGCCGTACTTTCTTTGAGGACGCGGCTGAGACGAAACTCGCGTTCGAGGATGTGTAACCGTCATCACCATTGACCATGGTGGGCACCGTCACGGACGGCGGCGAGAATACGTAGCCTTCGGCAGAGCCGCCATCATCCTGGACGGCCGAGCTGGTGCTTGCCTGAGAGCTATTAGAAAGCTTGGCCTTGCTCTTCTTTGAGAAAAAGCCAAGGATTGCCATCTAAACGCGNTTTTGTGGGCACCAGAGAGCGGCGGCACGATGAGGCGGCTACAGCGACGACGACAAAGACGACGCCTACAAGAAGGAAGAGGAGGGACGACAGGCAAGGGAACGGAGAATCGTCAGATTCACACTGGCGAATATCGAAGGCAGGTAACGTGACCTGATTTCTACTTATTTAGTGGATTTACCGGTGGCGTCTACAGTCCTGCTCACTTTACTAGTAAATCCCCTTGCAGCAGAATACGCAAAAAAAAAAAGCTATATTTAAGAAGTCTATTTGCCTCCTTTTCAGCACATTCTTTTCTGTCGTACTTTGTGTATAACAGGCTGAGGCTACTTTCGGTTCGGAATGCACACCCGTTCGTCTTGCACTTCCTCGCA
This sequence comes from Phellinidium pouzarii, assembly GCA_004802695.1. Lineage (NCBI taxonomy): Eukaryota > Fungi > Basidiomycota > Agaricomycetes > Hymenochaetales > Hymenochaetaceae > Phellinidium > Phellinidium pouzarii. The sequence goes on from SGPK01000067.1 coordinate 21,464, forward strand.
CCTCGCAAGGAGGAAAGCTGTGGCTTGACTTGCAATATCCCTTTCTCACATCCCTTGCTGTTCGGGTTCTGTCAGTGACTCCACAGAACAGCACTAGTACTGCTGTAACTGCGCATGATGTCGGCGGCCTTAGCCTTCGCCACGACGACGAGACCGCAATAATCGGAGTCAACCAGGTTCCCCGAAGGAGCTGCAACAAACTGCTACATGGCAAGAATTGATGTTCTTGGGAGGATACATGTGGCAGCGCTAGCCTCGTCCGCACTTTGACCTCAAGACCTAGACAAGAAATTGATATGTACACGTCGATTAATATTCTCGGTACAATATCTTCTACTTACAATAAGAGTCCAGAAAGGCAAGATCCGCGCAACATTAATTCATTTTGCGTCTCTTTCCTTCAGAACATCTCCCACAACGTTCCTTATGAGCGCTTTGATGCCTTCATTGTCCCCGACTCCGACTCCTCCCAGCGCGGCCATTACGCTCTTCTCCACATATTTTCCCACCATATCCACTTCAATATTGACCTTTTCGCCCACTCGTTTAGTGCCCAGTGTGATGCGTTCCTGAGTATGCTGTATGAGCATCACTCCAAATGTCCATGTAGAATCTTCAACTTGTGTAATCGTGAGGGACGCTCCGTCGATCGCCACATAGCCCTTCGGGACGATGTACTGCAGCACGGAAGGGATCTGCGGTGTAGGAGGAGGAAGCTCGAAAATAAGGCGGACCGAGTCGCCATCTTGCGTACGAGATATTATTGTTGCAGTCGTGTCAACATGAGCCTAAGAATTCAGTTGAATGCGTGGTTCGTAATTTTCAATAAGGCATCTGAAATCATTGACCTGGACGAAATGGCCACCGAAGCGTGTGTGTGCGCCCATCGCCCTTTCAAGGTTGGTATGATCCCCTATTTTCCTATCCCCTACCTCATAGCCAGCGAGTTCAGCGTCGTCCGAGTAAATCTTGTGCATAGATGCTGCTTACCAAGCTCCGTCCTACTCAGCGTCTCGTTCGCCAACCAAACAGTGAACCAGCCGCCATTGCTGCTTTCGGCTGCATCGAACGCGGTGACGGTGAGGCATGCGCCATTCACTGCGATGGAGTCGCCGACGCGGCAATCGCCTAGTATTGGCGCAGCGTCGGCGATGGTGAGTGTACACCCACCGTCGTCGCGCTCGATGTGCTCGACTCGCCCGAGGTGCTCAATCTGTGCACATACAGCTAAAGAGACTATCAATGTAAAGCCGAAGCTCGAGTGGACGAACCAGGCCGGTGAACATGTTCAAAAGCAAAAGCAAAAGCAAGGAAGGGGAGTCTGACACGTCATCGCCTTTGTTCCTGATTTTCGTTCAGTTTGTACAAATAGACGAATAAATAATATATATATATATATATATTAATATATTGTCAGAGTCGGATATCTCTCATGTATTCATGTATTTGAATATATCATAACAGCTAAAATAAGCTGGGTTCTTTTTACTGAGTCATGACATTCATCTTTAATTTATATGGGAAAGAAAAGGTATTCAACGAGGGAAAAAGTCGTTCCTGCAGTCTTGGTTCTATGACTGTCTGATTGAAGAGTCTAGTGTCGATCCCTTTTTTGGCGTTCTCCGTGTGACGTGACGCCAATTCGGCAAATACTGATGTCACACTACTGGCTCGCTCTCCAACGGTCATCTCTACGTCTTGCTCGACGCAGACACCCTCCGATTCAGCGCTCAGCGGCCGACTTTGTCAATTTATTCTGCTGCGATACAGCCTGGCCACTGATAAAGCTACTATCTGGTGGACGCGACACACTCAACGCACTCAAAGCGTCTTCTTATGCAGCGCGAACATGCTCGCAAAGGTTTCTCTATATAAGTATTCCTCAGTTTGTCCCATCGTTGCATACTGTCTGACATCTAATGTTCTCGATATCCACTGGTCATCAGAAAGTCGTTTTGGAGATTGACTTCTCCGGAGTCCTCTTCGTGCGTCGTGATTTATCATCATGTGGCTCCGTGCTTCGACTAACATCTCTTCTCAACAGGGTTATACCGAATTGACAGTCTTACCCTCGAGCAAAGATCTCAAGACTATATACCTACACTCTAGACAATGCAGTGCGCACCAAATGTTTTTAATGCGGTTGGTCGGGATGACCGACTGTTTTGCAGACATCTCCGCTGTTCAGGTTGGTGGATATAATGTACAAGACTGGGCGTACTTCGACCCAGTTTCCAACATCGTGTCGTCCGACATCACAGACTGTCATAGGCATCCTGAGCTCAAGCGGAAGCTTTACTCTGCTTTCGCGGAGTGTGATGAAGGAGAATTAGCTATTCCGATTCCTCGCCAGGTTTCGGTGAAGAGCTCGGGTCATGCAAACGGAGGAGGATCACGCAGAGATAGTGCGTCATTACTTATATTTTCTTCTCCTTTTGTCTTACAAGGTTTTTAAGCGGCCACACCCGAGCCGCATGCGCCGGCAATGTCGCTTTCGTTGTCCCAAGCAGCAATTGCGACTACAGAGTTCGCCCCAATTCAGGTGCGCATCACCTACAGCTTACAAAACCCTGTGGAAGGGTTCGAGTTCGTCTTGCCAAACGATGCATATCCTTATGTATGTGTCATCCGACTTCCCATGTTGTTTACATCTCAACTTAAGATATAGCGCGTTCCTCATGCGTACACTACACCCTCATCGCCCGATGCAGCACGATGTTGGGTGCCTTGTCTTGATAATCTATGGGAGAAGTGCACGTGGGAATTTGAATTCATCGTTCCAAATAGTCTGGAAGACAATGATGATGAGATGGACACCGATGCTGAGGAAACAAGCGGCAATCCTACAGTAGTTGTCTGCAGTGGTGAACTCGTCGAGAAGGTATGTGCTACGGGGTGTCTATGCATAAATTTTATGTTTAGTGGGTTCCACAGATCTTACATCCCAGCAATCCCAACAAAGTGATATATTTGTTTTCTCAGCCGGTGTTGACTTCTGTCCAGCATATTGCATTTGCTGCTGGGCCTTTTGTCGTATATCCTATATCGACTGAAGTTGCTGGACTTACAGACGAATCTGCTGGCTCTCAGACGATCATGCACGCATTTTGTCTTCCTGGCTATGACATGTTTTTGCCCCAGACAGTTTCGTTCTTGCGATCAGCCATGAACTTTTACTCAACAGAATGTGGGTCGTATCCCTTTGGATCATACAAACTAGTGTTTGTAGATGAACTACCGACTCGAAGATTCGATAGCGCAACGCTGACGATAGTATCTTCTGATTTATTGCACGGTGAAGACGCGATCGACCAAGTCTTCGAATCGCGACAAGTTCTTCTCCATGGCCTTGCTTACCAATGGGCAGGCGTCAATATTATTCCGAAGAATTGGTCTGACACTTGGCTCGTTAATGGCTTAGGCTTGTATATCGCTGGTCTCTGTCTACGCAAACTTATGGGAAGTAACGAGTACCGTTTTCGTCTTAAGAAAGATATGGACCGTGTACTGGAACTTGACAATGGAACGATGCCTCCAATTTGCCAGCCGGGCAACATGGAGCCTCCCGATTCTGCAACTCTTCCTTTCATCAATTTGAAGGCCCCGTTAGTTCTGCACATCCTCGACCGTCGGCTCGGGAAAACCGGGACTTCATTGGGTTTATCTCGCGTGCTTCCCAAGGTCTTCTTATCTGCAATCAGTGGCGAAATGCCACAGAACTGCCTCTCGACGCACTCTTTCCTGCGCACGTGCAGGAAGGTGAGTGGCGCAGATTTACGTTCCTTCGTAGATCAGTGGATACATGGAAGCGGTTGTCCCCAGTTCAGCTTTCTTGCAACATTTAACCGTAAAAAGATGGCTGTAGAGATTCAAATGCGGCAGGAATGCCCTGCACATCTCCTACACCAGAATGACCCCTTAACGACAACACTTTTGAAGCCTGTTCCCTTCTTTGAAGGCCAGATGACCGTACGCATCCACGAGGCTGACGGAACGCCTTACGAGCACGTCCTTGACATCCTTGCTCCCATCCGGAGATTTGAAGTGCCCTTCAATACAAAGTATAAGCGCGTACGTCGCAACACAAAGCGCTATTTGGCACGACAGGCTGCAGCACAAGCTGCTGCGGAGGGTGACACAGAAGCTGCGGAAGCGATGGGTATGGTCGATATGGGTTTCGGACTTGAGGTGTGGGAGGATGAAGATGAGCGTGAACGGTGGAAGGTTACGGACTGGACAGAAGAGGAGGAGCAGGCGATGGCTGGTGCTACATATGAGTGGATCAGGATGGATGCAGATTTCGAGTGGATTGCACGGATCCAATTTGAGCAAGCTGACTATATGTGGGTGTCTCAGTTGCAGCGCGATCGGGATGTAGTGGCACAGGTTGAGGTGAGCCTGTTTTTTTTTTTTTCGTACAATGAACATATCTGAGTAGCTAATATAATGTGTCTTGTCAGGCCGTCCAGGCGCTTGCTAGGCAACCCACGCCCATAGTTTCTAGCACCCTCACCAAAGCAGTCCTGGTGACAAATTACTTTTTTCGCGTCCGGTGTGAGGCGGCATTGGCGCTCGTCAGCGTGAGTTTGTCTTTGCTCTCCCAGATGTATCTATCACTGACTTGACTTGCTTAGTGTGCAACCCGACGGCTTGACTTTGTCGGCTTATTCCATTTATTCAAGCTTTTCCTACGCTACTGCTATGAACCGGAGGATCCTGACCAAGACCTTTTTTCACATAAATTTGTTCCTCGACCGAACGATTTCTCCGACTTTACGGAGTACCTTGTTCGGAAGGTGAGTGTCTTATTTGAACTTACTAGTTTCACAATTCTGAATTTGTCTGGTATGATAGGCCCTTGTAAATGCAATCTCTCAAGTTCGTCTTGAAAACGGCAAGACGCCGCCACAAATTCGACAGTTTTTTGTTGATCAGTTACGATACAACGATAATACAACTAATCTAGTGCGGTTGTTCACTAGTGTCATTAGACGATCTACTAACAAATCTGTGCTTCTATTTGTTCAGTTTGCCGATGCTTATTATATTTGCACATTGATTTCTGCTTTGGCTTGCTCAACTGTTTCGACAGCCCCACCGGAACAAGGAGAGCTGACGCGGTCAGAACCCAAGAATGATCAGAGCGTGGAGGATACCATGCTTCTTCAAGCTGCAATCGCAGAAGTCGAGCGGTATCGTAGTATGGATCGATTAATACCTTCAGTCCACAATGTCGTCACTGTTGCGGCGTTGGAGGTGAGTTATAAAAGTGTAATAAAATATGCGTGATTAACCAATGTGCGCTAGTTTCATGTGATGCTCGCGATGGCCAATCTTGTCCCGAGTGACCCGAAAGTTTTCCTTACTTCTACTCGCGAAGGAAACGCAACTCAAGTGCGACTAGCCGGATTTGACGGTCTCTTCCTGACAAAGTGGTACATGCCCAAGATAATGACATATGTCTTCGCAGTCGTTGCGAACGACCCATCACGTATAGTCCGACGGCACGTTGCACGTAACATATGCGAAAGTCTGGCGGTGCTTGCAGCGATCGGCGAGATCAGACAGCCTTCAAAAGAGGCTGAGTCCCTTCTTATAGAAGAAGACGGGACGATGGTGGATAAGGCTAAGGAGAGCAAGAAGACGGAGACGGAATTGATGATTCGCGCCTTGCGGAAGGACAAGGAAGTCGGCAAAAGTGAGGTCCTTCGAGAGTGTGTTATGCCACTGGTCCTGTGAGTTTCGTGTTTTTTGTTGATATGTACTTGATTGACTGAACTTTTATTGATAATTAACAGGGATCCACGGGCAGACTATGAGGTGCGGTGGTGCATACTTAAATTAGCAGATTTAGCCGTACGCGGAAATGAAGAACCTCCACCGAAAGTCACTATTCATTTACCCCCAACGCCTGCCACAGAAGCGCCTCCAGTACCTCTGCCTCCTCCTGGTATTAAGATCGTTCCGAAGAGGCCGCAAATCAAGATGGGCCCGCGGAAAGGAAGTCTCCTGCTTCCATCTGTTCCATCTACGCCTGTACCTGCTTCGCCATTACCTCCAAACTTGAAGTTGCACCTTGGACCTTCCGTAGTTCCATACTTCCCAAACACGGCTGGAGGCGCTGTTCCGGGGCTGCGGTTTGGAATCAAGCCGCCTCTCCCGCCGACTAAACCAGTATCGGCACCGAAGAAGAAAGAGAAGTATTTGCCGAAGGCGCAGTCGAAGGGAATGAGTGTTTCGGACCTAAAGGCGTGCCAGACCGCGCTGAAGCGTTTGAACACGGCCAAGAACTCTGCCATATTTTTGCAACCTGTTGATCCTATCCGGGACAAGGCGCCTGAGTTCGTATTTTCCGCTTTGCTAGATGCAATACCTAAGTTTATATCTTTTCAGTTACTTCGAGGTCATCAAAACGCCTATGGATCTGCAGACAATGAGTGCCAAGCTCCAGAACGGATTATATAGGAATCGGCAAGACTTCGAGTACGACTTCTTTCTAATGATTCAGAATTGCAGGACATACAATCCGCCCACTTCCTATGCATATAATGAGTCTGTTGCTCTTGAGGCTCACTTCGTCAAATGTCAGTTTATCTACTTTCTTAAAAATCATTTTCTAACTTGCTTTGAATCAGTATGGGCGAAGATAATTACGACTGTCGAATCGGCAGAGAAAGCTGCACCTAAGTCAGAGCCTATTCCAGGTCCTTCTATAACTCCGCATCCCTCTCTCCCTCTTCCCATCTCGTCCGTGGAAGCTATGGAGCCTCCTGTGCCTGCTTCAGTGCCAAGCGCTCCCGCCCCTCCGAAGCTGAAGTTGAAACTTGGACCAAGCCAGGACAAGACAAAAATTTCGAAGCCGGCCACTAAGCCCAGACAGCCGCCTAAACCACGTAGATCCAAGGCAACTGATATGCCGCCACCTCCATACATTGACGATGGATCGCACGATCTCTTACAAGAGGTCATTGCTATGGAGGAGTTAGAGAAGTCACCGGCTAAAGCGTCGACCTCAAAGTCACGCAAAGTTGTCGAGCTGGACGCGGATGATGAGCTGCTTAGTCTGGCTAACGCTTTCGTACCTGCCTCTGAGCACCTACCTGAGCTAGAGACGCATCATTCACTTGCACCTCCTTCGAACGCAATCAGTCCCCCATCACGAAAGACTGCTCCCAGCCAACCGAGGACTAGGAAGCCTGCGGACAAGCCGACCCAGCCATCATCGTCAAACAAGGGAAAAGAAAAAGAAAAGGTTTCAGTTCCTTCCCCGTCACAGGGTTCTTCGGTATCATCGAAATCGAAAAAGGCTCCTTCAGCATTGTCTTCAGCCACTCCTGTCAATGAGAAGAAATGTCGCGAGGTACTCAAGAATCTTATGAAGGTTCCTCAAGCTATAATATTTGCCCGTCCTGTGGATCCTCTAATGGATGGGTGTCCGACGTACGTGCGATATGAATAGTTGCTTCTACCTGATTGGTCTTACATTTGAATGAATGCAGGTACTATGACGAAATTAAACATCCTATGGACTTCGGAACCATGAAAGCTCGCCTCGACAGAAGTGAGTATTCAACCATGGAAGAATTTGCGAGCGACGTAGAACTGGTTTTCGCAAACTGCCGGCTGTTCAATCCTCCAACGACTGATCCCACAATATGCGCTGATATTGTGGAAAAGGTCTTCAAGAAGGAGTGGACCAAGGCCATGGAGAAGAAGCTGTCTTTCCAGGAGAAGAGACAACTTTTAGCCATCATGACAAAGCTTGCGACAGACTTGGCGTAAGTCTAGCTATTCTCCTTTTTTTTTTTTAAATAATCTGTTGTATAGATCTGATTGTTTTCTGTGCAGCTGGTTCGTTTTCTTTGAGCCTGTCGATCCCGTTGCCCTCGGCATTCCCATGTACCATGATATAGTCCCAAAGCGAGATGCGCGGGATCTACGGACGATCCGTGGTAAGCTTGACGCAGACAAGTACGAGAATATCGAGGCGTGGGAGGCGGACATGGAATTAATGATCCACAATGCGATCAAGTTCAACGGGCTGGATAGCGAGGTGGGGCAGGTTGCAATGCGTTTGCAAAATAAGGTGCATGAGGATATGGCGCGACTGCGCTCGCAACCCACCCAACAGCAAAACAAGAAACGTTCAGCTACAGTAGACACGAGGGCAGGTTCTAGCCAGCCGACCTTGAAGAAGGTCAAACTAGGTTAGGCAAAGCTGGCTTTCTGCTTTGCTTCCGCCGGTACTTGTTGCCATTGACCAGCTCCATAGCCACGGTATCGTGCGCACTTGCTTATCTATTTCTCTTACGCTTATCCGTCTATTACATCTTGCTTATCTTGCTTTATACCTGTATCATTCATCATCCGGCTTCTCTTCTCTTCTCTTCTTTTATTTACTCTCTCAATGTTGCTGTCCCTTGTGATACTTCCTCGTTGACTCGCATTTCATAATCTAGTAGTAAATCTGTATCCATCATTTCCCGTTGCTGTGTGTACTTCTGAACAAATACCTTCGCATGGGGGGNTTTTTTTTTAATATTGCATCTTTTATTTCCGACTAGGGCTAGCTGGTTTGTATGTATGGGATGTCTTCCTTTTTTTGTTCTATCAGGAGAGCTTCGGCAGCTTCCTGTGAATTCTTCGGAGACTAAACATTGATTGATGATAGACCTAGTGAAAGAAAAGAACAGATCCATATTGATATTACTTGAAACAACGGTTAGCGATCGTTACTATTGAGCGCTTAAAAGGATGAGTGTACATAGGCGCCCACAGGAAGCTTCTTCAGGAATATTCCGAAAGCAGCTGCCACGGCGATTCGCGATTTGTCACGCTGGGGCGCCACCGCGAAACCGTGACGAAACACAGACNTTTTTGAGGAATAGGCTCGGAGTTTAGCGTGATATGCNAAAAAACAGCCTGCTAGGGAGATCTCCCAGATCTCTCGAGTTGGAAATTCAATACATATATATATATATATGTACGGCTTATTAATATTGTGGCTCGGGATGACAGCAGCCTGGTATCTTCGTGAATTTCATAAGATATATAGAAGATATAATCCTCAGGTTTGAGGCGCGCTGGGAAAAAGCTCTTTGTGGCGTGTTTTCTCAAGAAATTGCCAATTACTAGAGATCCCAAGGGACGAGGAGGGAATCAGAATACTGATGTATACAAATGCAGGTGGGATGATGAATTCGTAGTGGTGTACTTAAAATGTCACAAAACATGGATGACAATGTGAGAGATAGCAAGTTCAGATAGGGAAAAATTCGGCCCTGGGAAATTATATCGTGATTATTGACAGCGCTGAACACGTAGTACGACGACGGGCATAGTTGATGAGAAGGATCCCGTGAAAATTAATACCGTGGCTCATGCAGTTGTTGCTTGTTGCAGTTGTTGGAGGGTATGATAAGATGCGTAAAGATGAAGAGGGAAATGCAAAAATAGAAAAGAAAAACAAAAGGTAACGTACACTGGCACCTCACCCGCCGTTGCCAGGTGATGGTATCGGTGACGATGTAGAGCTTATGCTTGTGGCTGCCTACCCTTCTTGCGTGCATACACATTCTGTACACGAAAATACAACGGAATACGTGCTTCCGTAACCTCCCGGGCAGAATTCTCTTGGAGGAAATCAATGAGAGCTTCGGGGATACCAGTAGATAATAACAGAGGGCGACAAGATGCCATGAATTCCTGCAGCAAAAATAATCCATGTAAGAAAGAAAAGTGTCATTTATTTTGAGTGAAAGGACAAACAATTATATCATCTCTGAGTTCCTGTCCAATCGAGCATAGCTTTTCCAGCTCTTCACCCGATAGGCCAACGAAATCAGAATGCTTCTGGAAGTTCTTGTCACGCATCCAGGGTGCACAGGGCATATAAAAATCACGGTACACAACATCCTCGTACGCACGGTGCTCAGATATCCACCGATGCAGGAGGGCAGCCGCGTCGACGTGACCCCCACGCTTGCGTGCTGCCTGGCCAGCGAGAGCAGCGAAACGCGCGAGGAAGGGGCTCGGAGTGGACGCAGTGGAAGTGCTATAAGGCTTCGGCGTGCGACGAGAAGGGTTCTCCCCACAGCGCGCCATCCCCGTTCCAGTCCAGCCTTCCGGCGGCTCGAATTCGCCCCAGATCTCGCGCGTCGTAGGGACGATGGGACGTTTGTCGATATTATACGCGCGGAAATCACACTCGGTGAAGTCTGCGAGCCCGCGTGGGCGGAGTGCGAGCGCGGCGTCGTCGATGAGACGGTAATAGTCTTTCACACCTGTAGAAATGAAGCGAGCATGGAAAACGTCGAAGTCTCCCGCAAAGTGCTCGAGCCCTAAACTCACGTCATCAATTTCGAAGCGGAGGTTGGGAGGAATTTGGGTCCTTTCGATAAGGGATAGAATGCGGGAAGGAAGTCAGCAAAGCATGTAAAGTGAAAAGAATAAATTAAAATTCAGTATAATACTCACATTGCAGGAAGGGGGACGAGGTCTACAGCTGTACAAGAGACATGAGGAAATTCGAGAGCTACATCGAGCACCCTGAGGAGGTTATTAGGCAAGAGGTACGTATTTGTGCGTGATATATACTGACCATGCGCCCGAGCCACAACCTGCATCAAGACAAGCTATCGAGATAAGGGGATCATTGTCATTGGCCAGTATTTCTCTCATAGGTGGGACATAGTCCCCCATCAGCTTTTTATAGATTTGATGTTGTCTATCTGTATTCAAGCTGTAGTCTTACGCATGTGTGCGCAGTAAAATGCATATAAGGGGCTCTTACCTAACCTCTCGGCCTCTTCCTCGTCTGCGGCCAATCTATAAACTTCTGAGTGGGTATTTACGCCACGGCCATGCTCTTGACGGATAGCTTGCTCCCTGAGGGACTCGGTCAACGAGTATAAAGAGGGAGCGGGAGAAAGAGAGGAGAATTCGCTGTTCGCGGCATCGTCCGAGGTTCTTTCATAGTCGAAGGATGTGACACTGCCCGAGATGGAGCTATCCGGCAGAGACGCAAAAGAGCTTATGAGGTCGCTGGGTGCGCTACTTTGCACTTCATCTAGGTCTGAGAGAGCAGAGACAGATGCAGGAGACAAGGACAATGCGCCTGGCGGCCGAATGCGAAGAGCGCTATCGGCAGAGCCGACTCGGAAAGGAATGTGGTCTGTGCAGGGTCGAGAGGGACCGGCGTCCGAGTCGTTGGCAGGGGAGTCGAAGACAAGGTGGAGAGCAGACATGGGGGGAGGGAAGGAAACAGCGGCACCGTTGGGAGGGGAGGGTGAGAGGCTTTATATGAAAGGAAAAATAAATAAATAAATAAATAAATAATACTAGATAATAATTGGTGCGTCGATCTTGCAGACAACGGGGTCGGAGGTAATCTCCGGACCGTCACGTCACGGTCGACTCCCACGACTCCTGCGAGAGAGTCGCTGCTCGCTGCCGCTCGCTGCCTGCGGGGTGCTCCCTGGGTCGTTCTCAGCTGTCGTTACGACCGCCGACGGGCTCACCTCGGGGAGGTCTGCAACCGTGTTCATTGTTTTCAACAGGGTCAATGCCTTCCCAGGACTCGGAGTGCCGATGCCTAAAGTTCACTGACATCTGGCAATGAAAGACGAACTCTGCAATTTGCCCGCTCGATTGGCTAAACTCAAAGCTTGATTACAGCAGCTGGAACGTGTATTCTAAAAGTTGAATCGTGTAACGTTGGATTCTTCAGCGGGGGGTCATCCGTTTTGCGCGTGCTCAGCTTCTCGGATACTACCACCACACACCATGCGGCATTGCCATTGATATTGCCAGCCCCCAAAACCGGACAAAAACGAGCTCACAGCTCGCCTCCGGCCTTCACGCCGACACCACGCACCGCTGTTTGGCACTTTGTTTTTTTTTTGGCAGCTTAAGCAAGATAGGACNTTTTTTCGAAGTGGGCGTTGACTGCCAGTGCTGGATTTGGCGGTGGCAACGCCGATCGCTGTTTCTGGCGTCAGCGTCGATCATTATTGCTTCTTCTGGACAACCGACCTTTATTGGTCATCCGACTCGGAGTGGCTGGCACCAGTACTAGTACTAGTGCTTGCCTTGCCTTGCTGCGTCTTCGACTCACTCGTCGAAGACGTGTGGAGGACCGGACGACACAGGAGAACAGAAGTGTCTGTGTGTCAAAATCGATGAGCGAAGACTTCGGCGGCTATCCGAGGGGTTGTTTCCGGTTCTGTACTGATTATAATATACGCAGCCTCAAGACTCCAGTCGCAAAAACTTGAAGACGTTGTTTTGGTAAAGAGTTTTGGAGATGATGTACTGGATGGAGCCGATGGTATCTGAGCTGCGAGGATATGCTTGGATTTTCCTAGATGAGCAGCTGGTATGGCTGCGCATCTATCATACTTTACACGCAGTCCCTGTCTTTCTNAAAAAAAAATAGGTTTTTTCAACCCCACTCACCCCAACTTCCATATCGTACGCCTTCACAAAACTCCCCAAATCAAAGTCGCAAATTCCGACAGAAGAGAAGAGAAGAGAAGAAAAGAAAAGAACAAGTAACAAATGCAGATTCATGCATCACGGCCCGAATGGCTAATGTGATACTTGAAGAAAAGAAGATCTTCTCTTACAATTTCTAGTATGGGAGACGTAGGTCCCTTTTTGATTCTACGCCTACGTCCGCCTGCTAGCCATTCACCAAATAGAGAGCAAGTTGCTTGCACATGCAAAGTGCGTTGCCTCAAGGCGAAGAACTAGTCTGGTTCTTCGGTCTACTGACGTCCATTTCGAGCGCGTCCTTCAAGTTTCGTCCTGTAAAAAAATATTCCATTCTCTATCATTTATCATACTCTCTTCCGCCGCCGTCGCCGCCGGTAGCCAGTGGTATTTAAAGGCATAAGCTAGAACTGATCAATACATACATACATGCTACCTAAGAGATCATGAGCACTATGCATTGCAAATTTAATTTGAATATACTAATGTTTTCTAATGACTTGTAGCGTGCGGGTGCGTGCAGCTATGCAGCTACTGCGTACGGTGATCTCCTGTAATCGCAGCAATTTTAGCGACGGAGAAATGGAGAGTAGATAGCGCAAACGTTCTGCTGGGCTCTGACGAATCACAATACGCTGATAACTGCTCTCGTGACATGATGAGACAGCTTCAACGAAACTTCCTGCGTTACCTACATAAATACTACATTGTTTATGGGTACAGGACGAATAAAGACATCTTCTGGAATTATACACGCCCACCTCCGACTCCAGAGACACACTCGAGCAATAAAGCAATAGATGGTTTGTCGGACGTGCTCGTCTGCCTATCGCCGGGTTTTCAGCGCCTCGAACCGCTTTGCAAGTGCTGTAAACTCATCCTCGGGACTCTTCGGCCGCGGTGGTGCAGGCGCAGGGGTGCTTCCCAAAGCCTTCGGCTCAGGCCCAGACTTATCAGGGTCCTCTGTCGGGAGTATATCTGGTAACTTTGGACTATCATCATCTGCAACGAATTTGCTCTTATCCAGGAGGGGCGGCTCAATGGCCGGAGGCAAGACAGATTCCTGTGAACGCCGTCAACACCGTGAAGGGCTTGTCCTTTTGCACAATGATAGATCACCTTATGACCGCCACCACTGTCAGAATCATCGTGGTCTTCTGGATCTGGTGTCCAAGCAATGCCATACCCCTTAGCGATCTCCTTGAGGTACGCGTCTACAAGCTTCGGGGGCGGTGTCTTGTATTCTAGCTTCTTCATTACCTAGACGTTGGCACTTTAAGTCAGATAAACGATAAGGATTATATGTATAGAAGCCCGTACTCGCTCGCTCACACAGCCGTCCCGGTTCTCCATCACAGCAATGGCGAAGTCTCTCCCGAATTTGTGCATCAGGATGTCCCGAAGAACATGGAGTTCTGAGGAAGAAGAAGATTTGATCAGTATACCAAAAAATCTGGTCGGCGGAGTAAAGCTAGATCAAGAGGACTGGATTGAATTAAACATCTCATTAGCGCTCACCTTTAAGCTCTGTACGAGGAGCCGCATGTATGATGCTGCAGACGCCTTCGCTGATTCCCGGGTCTGGCTCTCTCAGGCTGAAATGAGATGTCAACGCATGCGGCACGTACATAATCTGGTCAGAAGGGGCTTACTTCTGTTCCAATAGTCCGAAACGTGCAATTAGAAGTTCGCAGTAGAGTTCAAGTAGCTCCAGGAGCTCGACATGGATGTCTTCGCTGATTACTGGGACAATAAGTTCTTCTCAACCTCTTCCCTTGCCAAGTGCTACAAGAACGCACCACTTTCGACTTTAACCCGCGCTTTCTCGAGCTTTCGCTGCTCTAGATGCGTTGCAATGTCCCTACGTGCCATCTTGGCCTGCGCCTCCTTCTTTTCTTGCAGGAGCCGCAGACGTTGAACGGCAATTCTGATGCGCAAGACGGCATTATTTAAATAACGCTAATTATCCATCGGTATACCGATTATCATACCGAAGCTGGATCTAGCGGTGTCACTGTCAACGACTTGCATAAGTTCTCCAAACTTAAACCGACCTTGGTCTTCGCAGCATTCCAGGGAGGCATGCTAGTTTTCTTGTTTCTTGACGGTTAATGGAAGGGCCAGAGTCTGACTACTGCCAGTGGATTTTGATCGCGTCCGAGTCGTCCCCGTGTCTGTACACGTGACTTCTGACGCGACGAAACTCCGACTTAAATCTCGTTTTTCCGCTTCCTGGTTTGCTCCAAACGCTTCCTGGTCAGTACTAGTGCCTCCTTGTACATTGTACATTATTACCCTGTGAACACGCTCGCCTCGCAAAACCCTTCCTAAAATAAATAGGCCTTCCCGCTCATTGATGGGCAGGCACATCCCAGGCATTCAATATATAAAAATAAAAGGATGTACTGTTTTGCCGCCTCTTCACACTGCGCAATCGGCTGCGGTTTAGGCCTTAAGCTTCATTGGTATTACGCCGGACACGTTGTGCTAAATACAATCAGGACTTGGGTGTCTCTTAGCTAGATTCATATTGTATGATTAGGTTTTGGATGAGGGGTTAAGCGGAGCGGCGCGACACTGATAAGGGTGCCTTTTTGGCTTCAGGATCTTGCTTGGAGTCCACTCAGCTGCATCTGCGCTGCGACCTGCAGGATTATACCTGGATTCTGAAAATTCTGAATCTGAAGATCTGGTAGGACTTGCTGATTGCTTGCTCTTGTTCTAGCCGGCACTACAATGAGGATCTCTTGCTCCTACAACTCAGATTTCACCTCGCTAGTACTAAGGTCACATCTGAAGAAAGTGCTACTGGCAGGCACCAATCTCCGATCAAGACTGGCGGAAAGCTGAGCACTCGCCGTCGCGTACGACAACTATTTTGCTACTTCTGGAAAATCCAGGTGCTAGTGTTCAATCTTGTAACCAAAGTGTAGTTTCGTTTGTCCTAAGTAAGAGCTCTAGTGGACATCCCATTCGTGTAATTACATTTAAGTTTCGAAAGGGGTGCTTGTGCACCGCATTCATGATCCCAAAAGAAAGCCTAGAACGCAGAGGGGAAAGTGGTAATAAAAAAGGACAATGACCTCGTGTTTCTGAATTATTTACGCAGCTAATCTAACTCCCGTAACGATTGGCGCAGATGTGTGACCCTCTGTTCTACGAGGTCCAATACTCTGTTAATCTCCCCTACCTCTCCTTGCACCTCTCCTTGCTGACAACCGTCGCGCAGGGCCGGAACGCTGAAGATCGGCTCGCCGGTTGGATGATGCATCGTCTGGCGTTCATCCCACAGTGCCGAGACGATATTCGCAACCCACTTCTGCTGCTCCTCAACTTTGATCATCGATTTCCTACGGCCGACTTCCTCGCGACGACCGACCATGACAAGCGTCCAGATATTGCTGAACACGAGCACGACGATGATGAAGTACAGGACCGTCGTGCTTGACGACTGATCCCACGCATCGCCTACCAGATCGAGTGCATCGAGCGTAGACTGCTTTGCAACCTTCCATGCACCCATGCACGTGTCGAACGCCCACTGCGTAGCCCGCTGGTTGCGCTCGTGCTCGCGTCGCTTGTTCGCATCCTCTTCAGAGAGTTGCGCGTTCGGTGAGCTAACACCGATCTCTTTGTTGGTCGTCTCCTCAACGGTGATCGGCGCTTCGATAACCTCCTCCATCCCCTCGGGGATGAATTCATTTTTGTGCTCGGCAATATACTTCCGAATCGCACGGTCCAAGGCAATGTGGTATTGTTTCTGGCCTTCAATTGCGGAACTGCTGATCATGGCTCGAGGAGAATGTTACGATAAGTACCGCGCGGATACACCCATAAAAGAATTAAAACTTACATTTGATGAAGCTCCTTCCTGTCCATTCGACCTGCGTCGTGACGACAACTTTGGTCGTTGCAGAGCTCGCCCAAGTAATGCATGTCCGTGTCTTCACAGCAAAAGCGTTGCCGCTGGGAACGTCCGGTGTCCGGGTGGTGGTGACCGTAGAGACATGGTCACTGAAGTCGCAGTACACCGTTTCATCTTTCAGCTCACATTTTGTCTGCTTCACGACACCGTTGAGTATTTTGATGTACGAGAACTTGCGCGACAGGAGATTAGACTCTGGATCTGGGATCCAATCTGATATTTGCAGGTCTGAATGATAGCTATAAAGTCAGGAAAAGAAATTATTCAAAGCATTGAGGCATTTGCCTTTTAGTCCTTGGTCCTCTATCATAAAGTCCTTGATGAAGCCGCTCGCGAACATCAGGTTGTAAATCTTCTCAGGAGTGCCCGGAAACACCGCGACCATGGCCGTCTCTGAATAGTGCAAATCCTCCTTCCCGCATTTACACACTGTAACTTTATTTTCTAGTTTTTGAGCCTTTTCCTCAGGAACGTTGTTTTCTTGGTACAAGCGCGGGTCATCGAGAGACGGACGAGCACTAGCACCACCTGAACGGATCGATTCTGCGTCCGGACGTGAGAGCTTCCAGATGTTATGAACCACATCGTATGTAGTGTCACGAGAGAGGAAAGAGGCGAAGGTGTATTTAGATGTGCGAGTTGTAATTTGGATTGCGTTAGGAATAAAAAGAGCGGTCATCTTTTTCTCTACAGAAATAATCTCATAAACAGGGATAATTAGCTATAGAGGTGTGTAAGTATACGACAACAGACAAAGGAAGTTTAATGAAGCGTACGTCAGTTATCCAACCGAAAATGTTGGCATGGAAACAAATATGATTTTCGGATATATACAAACGTCCTTGGATAAGTATCTCGCGCTGGAGCGCACATCCATAATCTGAAGAATAGCATGAGCAAGTCGATCAAAAGAAGATACGAAGTCGACGTCATACGTACCTTCGATGAGATAGTCGCCCTCCGGTACTTGCGGAAACATTTCGTGGAAGTCCGCATTCCGCCTGTTGCTCGCAACCGCAAAGCCTGTCACGGGAATCTCTTCCTGTAGATCAAGCTCGTCCTCTGAGCCTGAGCTCACGTCTGAGTAAAACTGGTCTCCATTCGTGCTTTCATTGGCCTCGGCAACGTCACCCATTGATATCGAACTAGAATCCCCAGGTGACCGCACCCGACTTGAGCTCGAAGGTGGATGGCGGTCACCGCCCGAGAACGAGCGTGCTGTCGGGCTCTGTGGTGGTCCGTAATTACGTGGAGGCGAGCTCGGCAATGACGGAGGCGGCACGAACTGCGTGAGAGAATGGGTGACTACCGGGTTAGCCATAACGAGTCCAGACGCGGCGATCGCGCTTGCGAGCCCCGTCGGCTTGCGTTTTTTTGACGAGCCTACGGAGCCGCGTCGCCAGGTCATTTTCTTGTTCGACGACACCGCAGATGAGATGGAGATGGAATCTGAGTCCGGAAGACGTGGTTGCAGCGAATTTTGCGAAGTCGTACTCATCGAAGGCGCCATGCTGGAACCGCTCGCCGCGTCGATCTCACTCGGCGATGGGAAGGCGGCCACGGTAGGAGTAGAATCGGAGGTAGGAGATTCGACAAACATGGATTGCGAGCGTGGGGGTAGCTCGACCACTTGCGAAGCAGAGGACATTGGCGGCACTTCGCCATCAATTTTGGCGCTCCTGACCGATTTGAGCGACTTGGACGAGTGCTTGTGCTTTAGCATGTCGCCGTTCGAGCTAGAGGTGTCGCTCGGCAAATTTGACCGTGGTTGTCCCAAATCAATGCCAAGCCCCATCGTGTCGTTCGCACGCATCACGTTTTCTGGACTTGTCGTACACTGCATGTCGAGGAGAGCCTGCGCTTCCCTGCGCGGCGTAGTGACCGGCGATGGCCGCGAGCGCACGGAGACTGCGGGCGATGCAGACCGCGAACGTTTACTTCTAGGTGAGTCTGAGCGATGGAGGCTCCCCGGTGTTGTCGGCTGTACTGGAGAATCGCCGTTGTCTCTCGTGAGCACGAGCGAGGGCGTGATGCTCAAGGCGTCAGAGACGGTGCGCGCACGCAGAGGACCGATGTCAGACGAGGTTCGGGAGCGCGTGTGGTTGTTTTCGGGACTCAAGGCAGTGTTTGTCTTGACGAACTTGGAGAGAAAGTTGGGTGCCATCGTAGACGACGTCGACGGAGGTGAATGGTTCAAGAAAGAGAGCTCATCACTGGGGAAGAGTCTCTATCCACACCGTCGTCAACAACGAAGGTAAGTTTACTGCGGGCGTTATTATAATATAATATGTATATGGCCGATCTTCTTACCGTTTCCAGCGAACAGCGTTTGGCTTTTTATTTTAATTTCATACAATATTAATATTAATTCAACAAGTCCGAGAGATATAAATCCTATAGCTGCGGAGTACGATGTCCATTGTCATCTAATCAAGGCTATGGCGATTGGCGAACGCTGGCATCTAGTGATTTCATAACTTGGAGTACGAATTTTTTATATTCTCGAGCAGAGGTAATATTAATGTGCATGTTATGGCGATGCACAACATGTGTGAATCTAACAGCAAGTACTAGTGCTCGTGCGTCTCTATCTTCGAGGTTATACCAGTTGGTGTTACAATTTATAAAATAAAATAAATTTCATTTTTATTTAGCGCAGGTCTTGATTGCGGAAAACTAGAGTCCTTACGCGCCAAGGCAGACAGTCCGAAAACAAGGGAATCTATGGCCCAACCCGTCTAGTTCAGCTCCTTCATGTACGCAGGTTGAGTCACACATCTTTAATAACTAGTAAGGAAGAGGAGACTCCTCGACCGAAATCAGGGCTTATGATACTATATTTACAATGATTGATATCTAGCAATGGAAGTCGCAGATTGGTGTTTCTGTGAGTCCAAAGTGTGACTACTGGAGTCACGCATGTCTTCACGTGATCGGTCTGTCGGTATTAGTCACGTCATTAAGTTGGGTGCCATTTCATCCAGAACGCAGAACGCTATTAAAACTCTCATCTCGTCCTCCTGCACGGTCAGTTTACTTCCTTGCATCTCCCCCTCGCTTACCTGCTTCCACCCGTCTTGCCCCCCTTAATTTCTACCCGCATATATCCAGCCATCTCAGCTTCAATGACTGTCACCGAAGTCACGTCGTTAGAGCAGTTCCGTGAGCTCGTGAGCCAGCCGTTCAAACACACACCAGCCACCTGTAGCACACTGATGTGATGTCCTGTAATCGCACTAGATTGCCAAGGAAAAGTACACCGTGTTCGACTTCTGGGCAACGTGGTGCGGCCCGTGCCGCATGATCTCACCCATTTTTGAGAAGCTCTCCGACACACCCGGCGAGAATGTCGAGTTCTACAAGGTTGATGTTGATGCTATGCCCGAAATTGCGCAGGAGGTCGGCATCAAGGCCGTACGTTTCCACCCCTATCCAACGATGCACTGGTGCCCATCTTTGCTGATCACGGCCTCAATACTACACAGATGCCAACATTCTCCTTATTCAAGAATGGAGAGAAAGTTGACGATCTCGTCGGCGCGAACCCGGCAGGTTTGAACGTGAGCAGAGCAAAGTTCAATCACCCCTCGGACCCCGGTACTGATTTATGGATTGCACAGAAACTGATTGCGACGACTAAGGCCTAAGGGAACGCCATTATTGTTCATTAATCAATAGATATAATGCGTCGCTTTCAAGAAGATATATACATGTACTATGATGATTGTGAAATAAACTGTACTCGGATGTCTCCGGCTCGCGGGGTTTGTCTAATACTATAAGATCGTGTGGATAGGCTTTAGGCTGTTGAATACGTAGAGTATCTGATCTCTTTTAAAGTTGCATGAAATCGATCTCTCGGCTGTCTCTCCTTCATCTAAACTTTTCGCAAGCTACATTCAAACACTCGAGAGCAATGTCAATGACGTCGGTCCAGGATAATACAGTGCCGAGGTGGCAGCGAGTTATCGAGCAAGCCTTGCAGGGTGACAGCAAGGCGAACGGTAGGTCGTTGTCGCTGTGGCACGCCCACTCAGAACAATTAATTCGTAAATATTATCCGTTCGTCCATAGTCTACCAACTCGCAACCCTCGACACAACCAACGCAGCCACGCCAATCCCACGCGTGCGGTCGCTGATCCACCGCGCGTTCCTCGCACCACGCACACCCGCGCATACGCTCCTGCTCACCACGACCGACGCGCGCACGCCCAAGGCGCGCCAGCTCGCGCAGAACGCGCGCGTGGAGCTCGCGTGGTGGTTCGCGCGGCCCGAGGTGCAGGTGCGCATCGCGGGGACCGCGCATGTCCTCCCGGCACCCGACTTCGCGCTCGGCGCGTCCAGCGGCGCNGGGGGCGGCGCCGGCAGTGAAGGAGGAGATCGGGGGGCGCCGTGCGGGCGCTCCGGGGGGCGTTTCCCTACGCCGAGCTCGGCGGGGCGGCGTTTGACTGGGAGGCGCTGCGCGGCGAGTGGTTTGACAAGNATGAGTGGGCATATGCGTGCATCGTGGCTGCGGCCTGTGCCGGGGACGCGTCTTCCCGACCCCGAGGAGGCGAAGGCGTGGCTGGAGAGCATCCCGAAGCACCAGGAGGCCGCTGACGAGAGCACGGAGGCGGGGAGGGCGACGAAGGCGCTGGTGGACGAGGCGTTGCGGAACTTTGCGCTCGTGCTGATCGACCCGGAGGAAGTGGATTATGTTGAGCTTGGTGTGGTGCCGAATCGTAGAACAAGGTTTTTCAAGAACGCGGAAGGTATATGGAACGAGGAGACGACAGTACCTTGAAGACAAGCATATGGGAGTATGCGCGCTATCGAATTGACGCAAGTCTGTCTTTAAAAATGAATTTCAACCACCGTCTACATAGCAAGAAACTACTACATGATAAAAGTAATAAATACATTGTACAACATTATTATTTTTTGCGGTTTCGACATTTTCGACGCCGATACCAGCAGCGATATTTCAAAACGAAGAACNAAAAAAAGTTCAAGTAACGCAGCCCCACCTATTTCGAGTGGCTGCCAGTTTCAAGCCTTGGCCTTTTTCGCTTCGTTCTCCTCTTCATCGTCTTCTTCGTTCTCGTCACCCGATGTCTTCCTCTTCATGCCGGTGGAAGCAGAGACGGGCGGGGCGGCAGGCGCATCGTCTTTCTCTTCATTAGAGGTGGGGGGAGGAACATCCTCCTGGGACGCTGGCTCACGAGCGAAGCCGTCAATTGGCTCGTCTGCGGGGTCACTATATAGATTGAAAATAAACAAAGTGGCATTGGCTGAGATAGAAATGGCACGAACGTCTCGCCTGGGGGAGCGTATCCCTCGTCGTCATCGTCTTCATCCGCAGCTTGATCGCCCTAGTAGGGAATATACAGAGTTTGCGAAATTAAGTTACAATATAATAGGTCTATATAGTGATAAGAGGACGAACAGCAATGAGCAGCGATGTCAGACTCTGTGGCGCGTATCCCAGCATGAGCTCAAACGACGCCGTGTGAGGAAATATGCGCTAGGACTCACTTGGCCGTTCTTTCCCGGTTGTGCCTCACCCTCGTCTTCCTCGTCGTCGTCGACATCGCCGTCCTGGTATTCTCCTTCCCCCTCGTCGTCTTCGACATCAAATTCGTCGCTTTCGTACTCTTCTTCCTCTTCAGGAAGAGGCTTTGCCGGGGGAGGAGCCATCTCGTCTCGTCTTCGTCGAGGATCAGAGAGGGGTTTGCTTCGAGGGAGAGCAGCGGTGCGAGATCGGTTGATGTTGGGAGAGCACCGCCGAGAGGGCTGGGAAACGTCTCTCTCAGTACAGTAACAGTACTTGCTGGTGGTGTGCTCACGGTTCGTTCAATATTATTATTTTGTTCGCAGTCTCTGATTAACTTTAAAATGGGAGTTGCCGAACACCTTCCTGTCTGGGATAAGATACCTATATTTAATTATCTAATAAGCATGAATATTGAATATTAACTGTGTCCGGGGAGTAGCATTAATTCCGTCATGGATGAGAGCGTCTTGTATTATATTTTATTATATATATATATATATATATATATCTGCATCGGTAGCTTGAGCTTATACTTATACGAGTGACGAAAGCAAGGATCTCCAGGTTCCACAGTCAATACAGTCTCGTCATGGATCTGATAGTGCTGC
Source organism: Phellinidium pouzarii (assembly GCA_004802695.1). Taxonomy (NCBI): domain Eukaryota; kingdom Fungi; phylum Basidiomycota; class Agaricomycetes; order Hymenochaetales; family Hymenochaetaceae; genus Phellinidium; species Phellinidium pouzarii. The sequence goes on from SGPK01000067.1 coordinate 44,023, forward strand.
GCTCTGTAATTCTTTTACGCGGTTTATATTCCAATCTTTTTGTGTTGTGAAGATTCCCCAGAATATGCATTAATCAGTAATGATTTTATTACAAGTACAAGAACACAGATACGATGGACAAAACGACCTCGCGTTCGACCATATGTGCCCGCCGCAGCCTGAGCGCTGTGCCCGAAAGCTTGTGCCCGATCGGGAGGACACAGTACGATTATAGTAACCCAATAATTCGTCTGCAGCAGCCCAGCAACGCTGCCAATTTCCCTCTGCCTTTTTTTTATATACCTCGTCCTGCCCATCCCCTCGACAGCTCTCTCAATCCGAGTGCGCTGACGCCCGACGCCCGACGCCCGACGCCCGTGCTGAGCGTGAGTGCTCAGGCTGCTCAAGTGCTCTCTCTCTCTCTCCGTCACGCGATCCCCGATCTCTCGCCTGCTCGCCTGCTTACTTCCCGTCCTCGAGGCAGCACACAGATTCTGTGCACGCCTCTTCCTCACCACTTCAATCTTTCTTTCCCGTAATTCCCCCAGGGCCCGCTTATACGCTCCTTTCCATTACCCAACTCCCTCAGCGCCCGTCACCCTTCACATTTCTACTTTTTTCGAATCCCTTGCTATCAGCGCTAAGCGTCCCCGCACGCACCGCGTTGTCTCAAAGCAGCTCCCTTCGATCCCCTTCTTGATGCCCATTCGTGTAATCGGGCAGAACTCTTCCGACACACTCGAGAGCCCGAAGACCAAGAAGGGTCTCAGGACCGTCCTAGGCTTCTATTCGTCTAATAGTAGCCCAGCCTCGCCCAACCCGTCGCCCACATCCACCAGCTTTCGTTTGCGCAGTGCGCAGACGCAGACGCAGACGGACAAGGAGAAAATCAGTACACTCAGGGAACGCCGCAGCGTAGACGTAACAAGCTCCGGCTCGGGCTCGTACTTCGTTTCTCTAAGCTATAGAAAGAAGACTGCACGCTCTCGTGAAGAACGCGCGAGTGTTACCGACATATCTTTCTTCCAATCCAACCCGTCATCCGTACCTTCTACCCCCAAACCGGCTCCTGCGCCCTTGCTGCTGCCCTCGCCACAGTCCTACACGGTCATCCTCAATTCCCCCGAGTCGAAGAAAAGGATGACGAAAGCGCCGGAGATTCCGCACGAGCGTGCAAGTCGGCGAAAGATGGCGCGCATTGAAGCACAGGACGGACCATGGAGTGTCAGTGTTGCAGAGTCGCCATACGACAGAAACAGTTACAGCATTTATATAAAAAGTGCGTCGTCTACTTCAGATTATTTCATTGACATCTCCGTTCCTACCGTACATTGCATTGCTGGGAGAATGCACTGGGAGTTCATATGGTTGATCACCTGTCGGGCAATTCAGACACGGAATGTGTTTTCATTCTTTGGTCAATACGTGGACAGCGTTATATGTCTCACGTCTGTTCTCACCGCATACCACGGGCGGATGCAATCCGCGTCGTGCGCGATTCATATTATTACATAATTAGTCACGCTCGTCACACAGCGCAAAAGTGGCTCGCAATTCCCAATTTACGAGACGCCTCAGTTCACTTTCCTCACTTTGCTTCCCGCTCACTCGGGCTTACTGACCTGGGTCTTTATATTCTAGCACCTACACATCATATGACGCTGACAAGAACTGTCCAAGAAATTCTGGATTTTCATAGGAAGATTACATCCGCGCATACCGACCTTTCCTTACCCGACGTTCCCCTTAATCAAGACGAGAACGTCGAAAATCCTACTGACAAGAAGCGGAAGCCTTCTTTCTTACATACACTTTCCAGGTTAGCTTCTCCTGGTCCGAACAGGCGGGAGCGACCAAAGGATACTAAGGTTCCCAACACAACGCCGAGCTCTAGAAGTAGTGTGGCTAGTAGCGCTTATCCAACGACCTCGTCTATGTCACATACTACTCTTGCCTCGACTCCTGGGAGGGAATCGGAAAACTGGGATCCCTTCCTGTCACCATTAGCTTCACCAATGGATGGCGGAAGTGCTACAAGCACAGCTCTCGCTGGGTACCTGACAACGCTGTCGAATGAGCCCGGACTTAAACGTTCGAAGTCATGGCGACAATTCGTTCGGATACGAGCGGACGACCTGATCAGTGAACGTGTAGAGAGGGCTGTGAAGAGGGTTAGGAGCGATTTAGCTGCGCACCTTTCCGGTTCAAGGCGCCACTCGCGGAAGATGGACATCCCGGACGATGCCTCTCTCGCAGAGTCGGGTGTCATGGTCGGATTAGAAAATGAGGTCGTCGATTTGACACCTCACAGTGGTGAAGAGCTCAGTGGGAACGTTATTGGGAAGATCAAGGAGGAAGAGGAGGAGGAAGACACCCGAAAAGCAGAAAGTCTAGAAGTTGAGAACCGTGATGAAGGTGATTTATTTGCGCAAGACCTCCCTGGGACACCCAAGCCCCGCAGTACTTTGACACGGGGCTCAATAGAAATTCCGGATGTTTCGGATGTGGCTAGTGCGAAGTCCTTGTCGACACCCACGGAGACGAATGCGGCTATGGCTAGTCGGATTCCTCGATCTCAGTCTGCGGACCCAGACAAGGCGACGCGCATGTCGCGCATCTTTGAGGCCTCACCTTTGGAAAACGGCGGTGACGAATCTGCCGCAGAGTATGAGAGTGAGGCTCCAGTAGAAACGGAGGTAGAAGAGGCCAGGAGCACTACGACAATGGAGGATGATTCGTCTATGTCTACGTCCGGCGTCACGCACAAGAGTAAGCGCTCAAAGTCTGCAATGAATGGCAAAGACAAGCTGGCGAAGAAGGCTAAGTCCGCAAAGAAGGTTGTCATCAATGACTTTGAAATGACGCGCGTGTTGGGTAAAGGGTGTGCAGGAAAGGTGCTGCTTGTGCGACACAAGAAGACGGATAGCTTGTATGCCTTGAAGGCAATTACGAAGCGACACGTGCTTGCGCATCAGGAGCTGCAGCATACATTGACAGAACAAGCAGTGCTGAAGCGCATGGCTCGCGAGGCAAAGGATCCATTTGTCGTGAAGTTGTATTGGTCATTCCACGACAAGGAGAACCTCTTCCTCGTTATGGACTTCCACCCTGGCGGTGATTTAGCGACGCAGCTTGCACGTTGGGGTCGTTTGGGACGCGACCGTGCACGTTTTTACGCTGCAGAGATTGTTGAGGGTGTCGATGGTTTACATGCCGCAGGTGTAATCTATCGTGACCTGAAGCCTGAAAACATCCTCATCGGTGCGGACGGACACATTGTACTCACGGACTTCGGTCTGTCGAAAGAATTTCCGCGCCGAACATCCCCGATTACTGCCCCTGCGACGCCATCCGGCTCGCGAAGCGATTTCAGTCTGAGCACGCCGCCTGTCCCGCATTGGATGAAGGGCGAGGACAAGACCAACTGGCCAATCGGACAGAATGATTCCACTTCGACGTTCTGCGGGACGGCGGAGTACCTTGCTCCTGAGGTCATTCAGGGACAGCCGTACAGCTACGAGGTAGACTGGTGGAGCTTTGGAACGATGTTGTATGAGATGCTTACTGGTATAGTAAGTTAATTATCATTCGTTGTGCTCAGTTTACTCATTTCTATGAACTCCTGCAGACACCGTTTTGGGCGAACAACCACTCGGAGATGTACGTGCGCGTTTTACAAGACGAACTAAAATTTCCAGATGATAGGGTAATGGACCAAGACACGAAGAGTCTCATACGCGGAGTAAGGCCTATTTTACATTTTAGTAAAGTACGAAGCTCACTAGCCGCGTAGCTTCTGCAACGCAATCCGGCCCTGAGGATCAAACAGCCACGTATCAAGAAACATCCCTACTTCTCCATGATGTATGCTTTCAATTTTTTGCTCTCAGCGAATTAGGTGGATGCTGACTAAAATGCAGCGATTGGTCTCACGTCTATTATAAGCGTTACATCCGTAAGCAGGGTGCTTGAATTATCCATATTTTTCTTTTTTACTGACTACAGATATGCAGCTCCTTACATTCCTCCGATTGATCCACTTAATGCAAGCGACACTCAAAACTTTGATGAGACATTCCTTGATATGGAACCTGTCATTGCCGACGAGCACGAGCAAGGAGAGTCAGGCGAGGAACATGCCGACGAGGGTGAAAAGACTGACGGCGAAGAAGTTGCTGCTCGGGCGCCGACACAGTCTAGAAGCCCTTCTGAACATGCGCAGGCCGATGAAGGTTCTGACCTCTTTGATGGCTATTCCTTCAAAGGTAGACATTCGGTGCTCATCGAGGATGAGGATGATGAAGCAGAGGTTGAGGAGGAGGAGGGTGAAGGAGACGATGAAATAGATGATGAAGAAGATATCCAGAGATTGGCGAATGCGGATGTTGGTCAGACTGTTGAAGACGAACAACCGCCTTCTATCGAAGCCGAGGAACCAAAGACACCTGAAGCGAGGAAGGCAGAATTGCCCGCAGAATTGCCAGAGTTTACGCCTGCAGAAGAGATTGCTGCTCTTCACAAGGCAGCAACGGCCGCTATGGAAAATATGGAGCTATCAACACCTGCGAAAGATTCAGCTACTCATCATCCAAGAGAGAAGACACCAGAAGTTGTTGCTGTTTCTACCGCTGAAGATAGGGAAGAGACACCTCCAGCATCCCAGATGCTACACGGAGATGCCGTTCCCCAGCCTGCGATCAAGCCTGCTCCTTCAGCCGCTGTGTCGCGATTGATAGCTCCTTTGCGTGGCTCTCGTACACGCAGGGAAAAGTCAGGCATTCACGCTCTGGACAAATACCTCTCCGACGGCGGAGACGAAGATGACGATGTGGCAACTGAGCGCGATGAGGACGATGATTGGGACTTCATTGAAGCTCCAGTACCCGGCGCCGAAGACCGCAACGGCTCGAAGGGTACAAGTCTGTTTGCTCGCGGTGTTGTCGATCGCTATAGGCTTGCGGTTTTCCGTAAGTCGTTGACACCGGCGAAGAATACACAACAGAGGAATGTATCGGGTATGTCTCTTGCATCAGATTTAACGGTAGCGGAAGCATCTTCGCCCTCTCCGCAGAGGAGAGGGAGGAATCCTGGACTTACGTTCCGTCGGAACCCGAAGCAATTTTTAAGGGCGCGCTCACCACCACCCTCTAATACGTCATCCAACGGCATCAGCAAGGCTTCTGCACAACCGTCTAACTTTAATACTATTTCGTCTGTGACGTCGGGCAGCACCGGTCTACTTACACCGTCACCCTCGACTCATCCTAGCACTGTTGCCGGACCATCGCTGAGGAGCAAAGAGTCAACGACTTCCATGGGTTCACCAGCTTCGTCAGATGACCAGTCACTCAATGGCGACGCGCCTAACTCGAGTGCTTTCGCGGACCTAAGTTCTAATGATGTAAAGCCTAACGGTGTACATTCCATAGACACTAGCAGGCGTGTCATTACTATTGACGAGCCCGAGAAGCCGAAGACGAAAAAGCTGAAGAAGTACAAAGAAAACGCAGAGAAGGTCCTTTCGCTTTTTGCCTCTCCTCGTTAGTGCGGAGGTATTCGCGGTTCCATTTCGATTTCCGCCTAAACATTTTTCGGGGTTTGATACTATGCTATCTTGTACACGTTTCTTTCCACTCAGTTGCATGCGTCTTCCTCAATCCTTTCTTTCTTTCTTATCTATCCAGAACACGATCCTTTGCTCGCTTAATACCCATCGTCGCTCCTTGAAATGATTCCCAAATATTAACGAGAGAAGGACTCGACTGCTCGACACTGTTTTCCATAGCCCACATTATTTGCTGCATTATAGGCCTTAGAACACTCATTTAATTCATCATTTAGTGGAGATATAGCCCAAGTCGCCGTTTCGTCTATGTATGCCTCCTGTCTTGATAAGTCGAAATTGAATCAGTACTAGTACTAGAAATTTAAAGACGGCAATAGTAATATTATTAATATTAATATTGTCTGTCTGACCAGTCAGTTGCCTTTTGTGGGTATCTTAGTTAGGCCTACTTAGCCTGCGGCAAGCCTACGAAGGTGACTCGGTGGTCAACCATAATAGCTACCCCCCAACATCGATATACCTCTGCCTGCATCGGCCTCGTCTTGGATTAAATTATAAGGACAACTGGGTTTTCTTGTCTTTACTGGCTCTATTCTGTCTTTCTGATAGCTCTTTCTGACGGCCTGGCCTCTGGGAAGCCCACCTGAGCGTAACCAGTGCTAGTGTCATCTTCCTACGGTCCGTTTAATGAACGACACGCCCTCCTCACGCACATCAAAGCATGGGACCAGGAGAGTGCAGCATTGCAATAATAGAAAGACTTACTCGCACTCGCTCACTGCGACGCCCGTCACGATCCTCCCCGAACGCGCTAATTCCATGGATTTGCTGCCGACGGAGGACGCTGAGACGGGCGGCGATGAGGAACAGCAGCTGACATCTTCCTTCCAGTCGGACGAGCAGCTGTTTGCAGCTGAAGTCGAAGTCGAAGCAAGTTTTTTCATGCAGGAGACAGCTGGGTTTAAAGACACTGGTGATGAATGGGCCGCACCTGCGCAATGGGAAGAACCGCAGGTCGGCGGGTTCAATACCTTCAATGGCTACAATGACGCTAGTACCAATGCTCGGGCTCAGGATAACTCATACGATTACTACGAAGAAGAAGCTATGCTCAGAGCGGAAGCGCCTGAGCCAGCTTCTCACCTGGCCGATATTAGAGAGAATGCAGGAGAGACTGAACTTGGTTTTGGCATCTTGTCAGGCGTCATAGAGCCAGACCAGCCGCTAGTCGAGCCTGAACGCGTTCATGAACAAGAGACCAACGTTACAAGACATGATTCGCCTCCAGCCTCTCCGCCTCGTGGTTCTGGTCGTACAAGGGCTCCTATTCTTAACTCTCGGTGCGCAGATCTCATACCCGTAGGTTGTGCAAGCTAATTCTGGAATGTGTACCTCTTAGGAACCCTGCTCCTCCGTCTTCGCTTTCGCGGCAGTTGCAGAATGTGCAATCTTTCATGCCAGCTTCGCCGCAGCTCCCATCCTTCGGGTTCTCAAATCCCTTGACCAACTTTGCTGCTCCGAGGATCACGAATGTGACTGTGAGCGGCTCAAGCTTTAACAACCCTACCGTTGATCCGTTCATGAACGCTAAGGAGGCGAGACGACGAAGCACAGGGAACTTTGCGGAAGCCCGGGATCGTGATCGTGCACGACTCAAGATGACTCCTCAGGAACCCACAAAGCTCAGTGATTCCGACGAGGAGGACGCTATGCCACCAACCACAGCTCTGAAACATACTCGCTACCCCACTTCGTCCGTCGGGAACGATAAAGTTGTGTTCGCTTCATTCGCAACTCTGTCATTTCCTTCGTCACCATCGTCATCTCGAAGGCTCTTGTTCATCGGCTATGAGAATGGATTACAAATTTGGGACACGACACATCTGGGAGAGGTTCAAGAAGTCTTGAATCGCCGTATTTCGGGAGCCGTTGTTGGCTGTTGTGTTCTGCCGGTTCCCCGACAGACCATCGATTCGGTTAAGGATGACTTCGCAGACAAGAGACCCTTAATTGGAATTGTGTGAGCGTTTAAAATTCATGTCTACATGTGTCCATCTATAACCACGCTCTTTTAGCATTGAAGAGCATGACGCGTGCTATTTATTAATCTATTCGATGGCCCTGCATGAAGTCATAAAGAAGCTCGATTTCTCGGGGGCCAGTGTGACATCGCTTCAAGCTAGTGATTCCTTTATTGTTGTTGTAAGTGTTCGTTACGCATCTCCATCTACTATAGCTAACTATTTTTCTGGCAGAGCACCACTTCCCCTTCGTCTTTGCATATACTATGCGCTCGGACTCTTAACATTTTACACACAATACAATCGCGCCAACTTTCTATTTTTTCTCGTCCTGTATTAATACATACTCCAGAAGGCACAGTAGAGACCGTCTATTCTGCACGACAGGATCGTCCACATGCCGTCTTCGCGCTGTCTTCGCGTCTCCTTGCATTCGCTTCTGTTTCTCCTACCCCCGAGTCTTCTTCTCTCACTAATATTTATCCTCGTATGGCCATNCCCCCATTCGCCTTCCATCCAGCTCGGCCCATTGAATGTCACGCAGGCAGACATTGGAAATGCAGCAATGAAGGTTGGTGGTGGCTTGTTGAGTGGGATGAAAACTCTTGGTGGCATAGCTGTTGCGGCTGCTCGCGGAGAGAGGACCAACTCGGCGTCTGTGGAGACTGGAGGTTTGCGCAAGTTCTTCTCTCGAAGTGCACCGTCGGCTACGCCCTCTAGCCATCACGTACGCAAGGCATCTTCTGGGTCGTCTCAGGTAGATCTTGACATTCAAGAGTCTACTGGTCATGGATGGTCAGGCCCTAAAGCTCGGAGGTCATCTTCTTCCGAGTTTGCACATATCACCGTCTTGGATCTTCAGCCTCTGCTTGATAACAGGGAGAGCGGAAGGCCAGAGCGCCTTTCCGACTTCACGATGCCGATTGGGCAAATTGTCGCCGGTTTGAAATTCTCAGAAGATGGTACCAATCTGGCTGTCATCCCAAACGACNGGGGGCATTGTGCGACTATACCAGATCAAGCCAAGTTCTCAAGTACAGCGTCATGCTGCTCTTAATAATAGTGTGCACGGCACGCGCAACAAGCCTGACCCAGGGCCTCTTCGGAAGGATTCCCTTACAAATATTGACAGTCGTCTTGGGCTTTCGTTATCCGGCGTTGAGGCCCAAACGATGGCTGCGCCGTGGCACGTTTATGATCTACGTCGGGGACGAACGACTGGTGTCATTGAAGCTGTTAATTATTCTCTTGACAGTAGGTGGGTTGGAGTCAGCACCCGCAAGCGTACAATTCATCTATTCGCTACGAATCCTTACGGCGGCAAGCCAGACGAGGCGAGTCACATGGAAGGAAGGGTCAAAAATGTCAACGAGACCGTAAGTATCATCATGGCATTATTTTGCCTTCGGAATAACAATGCTCAAATACAATCAAAGCAGCCGCTGTCGACAGAAGTGAGACCTATCGTGCGACTTCGCTCCAACCTTGTATCGTCTCCGGAGCAACTTGCAGTTCCTCTAACGTTCTCTTTTATTTCATCATCTTTTGAGTCATTACCCACGAAATTTCTCCCAACACATAATGCATTTTCTTCACCATCGTCTGTATCATCATCATTACCTTCTTCTGCTCCACAGCGCCGTACACAATCTGTATCACCACGACTTCCTCCACGGCCTACAAATTACCAAGATATCCTCGTCTTCGACCCTTCGGATGGGTCGTTATCTTTACGTCGATTAACTATTTCTACGAGGATTGGAGAAACGGGCTCTTCATTCTTGGCATCCTTACCTATACCCGCCGCAACCAGTATCTCTTTACCCGGCATGGGCTTCATAGGGCGCCCAAGTGCATCTCCTCCGAAGCCTGGTGCCGCTGCTTCCGTGCCTCCAGGTGCAGAGCAGCTTCCGACTGAATTGGTAGCAAAAGACTCAATTATTGCGACCTGGAATCTGACAAGAGATTCCAAGTGGAGCGATGTAAAGGAGCCCCTGGTTGCTGAGCAAGAACCTCAAGAGCGGCGCATCGTGACTAAGTCTGAGTATGTGCTGAACGCATCCATCTGTCTGTCCTTTATTGACCAACTTTTCCCATACAGACGACTAGCACAAGCAGAGCTATCTACAAGTTCACGCTCTACACAAGTTCTTCCAGGCTCTGTCTACCTCTCCCACCAGTTCTCATTCTTCGCGTTAGGCGAAGACTATCATGCGCTCATCCGACGCCTGCATTTCGATGTTCCTGTTGAGAAGATCGATGTGCGTAGGGAGGTTGAGGCAAGTGCTTACTCTGCCGGCAATGGGGAGTTGTTTGTCAGTGCTGGCTCGAGTCCACGAGATGTTCGCGCTGGCAGATCATTCGACGAACCTTTGGCGTCAGCTATTTACAGTGGCCTTGACTATTCGGGGTCATCTCCACCCGTAATTCCGATGTTGCCGAATGGCGCCCGTCCGGGCTCATTCAAGGCTACGATACCAATCCGTAGTGTCGCGGCTGGTCTGACGGAGGGTGTTAACGAGAGCATTGGACGCCTGAGTAGGGGGATCAGGAAGGTGCGCTCGCCACGCCTAGCCCCGCGCTCGAATGAAGAAGGTACACCAATCCGCGTTCCTCTCGAGTTTGATGAGGAGGATGAGGCTTTCCTGAGCCAGGGAGAGCTTCACGAAGAACTCGAGCAGAGTCATGACAACTACAACGATAATGACACGATGTCGAACTCAGGTGGAGGTAGAGACTCTCAGTCTGTATCGACACCATCGACCAATAACAATGCGCCGCTGCCAGGGAGCGAGCCAGAACCGGACGGATGGCTCGACGACATGGATGCTGTCGAAGAAGCGGAACGTTTTGACGAAATCAGCGCAGCAGGTCTCATGGACGAGGAACGATTATTGCAGTTGCCGATTAGAGTGACGGGTTTGAGCCAGAAGGGCCGTCCTGGGAAGAAGTGGCAGATCTGAGATGAACGTTGTTTTGAAATGAATAAGAAAAACAAAGAAAACTGTATTGTATTGCTAGTAGTTCAGAATTGGCACGTCGTTTGTTTAGCATATGCACAGTATAGACTCGGTCAACTGCGTTTTTATTACGGGGGTTGAACACGACTTCAGTTGCGCCGATCAATTCCAAATATGGTAATGATGACGTAGAGTATACATACTCTAATTATTATTTTTAATATTAATATTACTAACACCCCCGGCCTTCTCACTAGTACTAGTACTGCGACAGCGATGGCAGACACGTCCTCCAAGCGGCATATAGTCATCGTTGGTGGAGGTATCATAGGCTGTACTACAGCTTTGTATCTAACACGCCATAAAGCTTTTTCGCCTGAGACGACTTCCGTGACAATCCTTGAGGCTTCCTCAGTTGCAGGAGGCGCGTCCGGTAAAGCTNGGGGGACTCGTCGCAAAATGGGCTTATCCACGGGAGCTCGTAGACATCACCTTCAAAGAGCACGAGAAGCTTGCACAGGAGTATGATGGTATGAATCGTTGGGGCTGGCGCTATACGAACGTTGGGCAATGGGAAGGACGCGGGGAGCTAATAGACACTGGAAGCAGCAAGATGCCATCTGCAATCTCGTTAAACAAGAAGGATGGTATTACTGCCAATAACCTCGGACCCGTAAAAAGGAAGAAAAAAAATTCTCCCGGACGACTTAGACTGGGTTAAAGAGACTTTGACAGATAGCTACGACCCGATGGCAAGAGAGAGAGAGACGGCGCAGGTTCACCCTTATCAATTCACGACAAGCATGTGCGCGCTCGCGCAAGAAAATGGCGCACAACTTATCATGGGGAAGGCAGTAGGTATCACTTATGCCGAAATACCAGAAGGTGGAAAGCATGAACGCGCGGTCGCTGCTGTCGCATACATCGACGCGGATTCAGGCGAATCGCGCACGATACCCGCATCGCATGTTATCGTTTCTGCAGGGCCGTGGACTCCGACGATCCTTCCACAAGTACCCATTTCTAGCATGCGCGCACACTCAATCACAGTCCGTCCTACACGGCCGGTCTCTGCCTACGTCCTTTTCACAGAAATAACTATGCCAGAACCATATTCAGCCGCGTCTCCAGAGATTTATGCACGCCCGAACAACGAGGTATATGCATGTTCGCCTGGAGACGCGTTACCCCTTCCCGCATCGACTGCGGAAGTTCAGGTTGACGACGAAGTGTGCGATGTGCTGTTTAAGCAGGTCTCGTCGATAAGTGCGGAGCTGCGTGGCGGAGAGTTGACTGCCCGTCAGGCATGTTACCTCGCGAATGTCGATGCGGGCCCACGCGGTTGTCCAATTGTTGGCGAAGATGAGAAAGTGAAGGGCCTCATCATTGCGGCGGGGCATACGTGTTGGGTAAGAAATTTCTTTTCCTGGTTTCAAAGTTGGCGTCTGATGAGCGTTTTTAGGGTATATGCAATGCTCCAGGTACTGCAAAGGTGGTCAGTGAGCTGATCCTCGATGGCAAGATAACATGCGGCAAGTTTTCAAAACTGGAACCGCGATTATTCATCTAGAATAGAAGGAGCCTATTCACCTGGTATCTCTTCAGGATAACATTATCCATGCTGTAGAAAGATGAACAAAAAACAAGATTAAGATCGTTCTTGACAATAGGTATTGCTGGAAATATGTACAACTGCTTGCCTTCCTCGGGCATCAGGAGGTAATGTAATATCTGACGATGGAAAAGGCCGGATAAAACGCAAGAAGGCTATATAAATTCTCTGTGCTCAGTTTACATTCGGAATCCAATGACACCACTTACTTATTCTAAATGAGTCTGATTATCTCTTGCATCAAGTCAAGNTTTTTTTATCCATGAAGTGTATCTAAGCACTTAATCTCGATGGGATTACCCGCATTATCCACCCTCATAAGGCTCAAATAAATATCTTCGAGGCGCGAGTACTCGACTTGTGATTTTGATTCATAGTTGCGAAACATATTTATGCTTCATGATTTAAATTAAGTTCAGAGCCCCGCATACTAGCATGTTACATTTTTCCACAATGGAGGCATGATTCTTGTGTCGGTTGAGTTCTCACCGTGACTCCAACGAGAAAATGATCATATATCATTCATTCAGACTCCGCTAGCCGAAAGAGAGGACGCGTCGCGCTTGACCCGCGGATCACGTGTATTTGGAGTCCGTACACGGGCTGCACGAATAACTTGAATAATGACTTTCATTGTTACATTTGCATTCTTACAAGTCTATCCTTATACCAAAACATGTCAGAAGTTAGTTCCATGGTGAGCGTCAGGTGGTTTCAAGGGCGTAGCGGCCATCGCTCGTACCACTCTACGTCCTGATGCTACCGAATCAACTGGCATGCCTCGGCTTATCGCTTCATTACTCTTATCATCAACATTAAGTATCTGGGAAGAGAGCGAAATAATTTGTTCCAATAAGACTGAGTCAGCGGAAGCCACGTTGGGGTTTGAATGTCCTGACGCGATATCGCGCGCCTTATCGTGCGCGAGCCGCAGTAAAAACGAGATAAACCTCCAGAATTTTGGTATAAGCGAAAAAGTATCCTCAGAATTAAAACTAACAGTGACGCACAATTCCTTCAAGAACGCAAAGGACCAGCCCTCTGTGTTCTTTGCGACTTCCTCCGCGAGCTCTGCTTCATCACAATCGAACTTAACGTTGGTTTTTCTAGCTGCAGAACCTGCAGAAGCATGCAGTGACGCAATTTTCCGAATCCACTTGAGCGCATATGTTGTGCGAAGTGACTCGGTTGGGAGTGCAAAGTTGTACTTTACGTCAAAGCGCGATGGACGGTTAAGGATTGCATCGTCAATGCGTTCAGGGTGATTCGTAGTAGCAATAGTCAGTATGCCTTCATTTTGACTCTGTAATGGGTATAATTATTTTCTTTTCAGTAGACAGTTTGTTGAAAATGCAGAAGAACAAAATAATCACTAGTCCATCAAGCTCGTTGAGGAACATTGGGGGTCACAAGCGAGTCTAAATCTTCAATGACCAGGATACAAGGTGCGTTCGCCCTCGCGTGATCAAATATTGAACGAACGCCATTTTCTGGACCCTGAAAATATAAGCATGAGGGCAATTGTGGTTTCTAGATGGAAGGCATACCATTGACGTGTTAAACGATTTGACGTATAACGCAACCTGACCAGTCTCTTTCAGGAGCACCTTGATTGATTCCGTCTTGCCGTTTCCCGGTGGGCCTAGTAAGAGGAGACCTCGCTTCCAGACAACGCCTAGTTCCTGGTAAATGCTCCTGTTCTCAAAAAATGTGCGTGTATCCCTCCGCAAGCCCTCGAGAAATTCTTGTTCAAGCACAATGTCATCCCAGGATGAGCCTGAGATAGCCGCCCATAACACAGCATCCTTTCTCCAATGCCCATCTTGGAAGACCCACATCTCATCTTTTAGTGCCTGCGACCAGTGATAGATATCAGAGACGAGGTCGTGGCCTGCGCTCTTGATGCTTGAATTGTCTTTTACTTCTCGCACGACATTGTCTGGGGCATCAAAGACAAAGTCGTACATTACGCGCTGAGACCGCTCCTGATACCAGCTAATTTTGTAGACCAGAAAGTTGGTATCTTTGTATCTGAACTTCAAGATGCCAGTGACCAGGCGTGAAGACAGCCCGCCTTTGGTGTCTTCAGCCGCTCTCTTTATCGACTCTGAACCGGGTGGTGTTTGTTGCCATAATTTAGCACCAGGATGTGAACCACCAGTGTTCGAACTCCAGGATACTAGTTCGTGTCTCGGCTCGTCCAGTATTTCCACTTTGATACCTAGCGCAAGCAGAAAGGCAGATAGTGGAAGTGCATGATCGATAAGTGCAATGTGAAGAGTATTGGAACCGGCATGGAGTCTCTTGAGTGTTTTAAGAAAAGTATATTCCCCGTTAGACGTAGCGGCAGAGAAATGATCATCAAGGATGGTTGCAAAGGACGTAGTTGAAGATGGAGGAACAGACATCGTTGTTGGCATCTGAGGACAGCCAGCGTGTTACCGCCCTGTGATGGTATAACAAAGCCCGATTAATATTCTCAATGAAATCCCTATCAATTTAGTGTAACAGAGTCGTTATACCGGATCATATCAAAGTGAAATCCATATCTTATTCACACCAGAAAGCGATCTTAAAGTGAAGGTCACCATTAAAGTGTAGATATGTATTCCAAAACAAAACAATACTCGACCGAATGCATGCTAGGGTGCTTCAACCTTTGATTCTTCCTCCAATCCCCTCTTCAAACCCTCTAGAGTCCGCGCTAACCTCCCCCCACTCGCCTCTCCTAGAACCATTGCCAACTGCGCCGCTGGGCTCGAAATAAGGCCAACAATTTGTGCGCGAAGCGTGTCCAAAGTCGGGAGCTTCGCGACATCTTTTACCCCATCTATGCTAAACAGCCGTCCTTCGATTAGCGCCCCAAGAATAACGAGTTCGGGGTCCAAAACAGTTTTCTGGCGCTTCAGTTTGCGACCTGGTATTCGCCCCTCCTCTTCGGTGGCCTTTGCTTTGGCTTTAGCTTGTTCATCAACNTTTTTTCTTCGGTACCGAACGCTCGAGCGCGCGAACAACTGCTTGAAGCACAGGCGGATCGAGCGAGGGCAATGTGAGAGCCGCTAAGCCACCACCTCCAGCCATTTTCGCAATGTTTGCCGTTGTTTTTGCATCGAGGGGCGCATAATGACGCAACGCAACGCCGAATATACTTGTGCGAACGACATTGAGCTGTGGAAGCAAATCCAGACTTGGAGGGTTGTCGAGCATGCTCAATGGGGTATTCTTTGGCATCGCAGTCGCAGTGACGTCTCTGCGTAATTTGATCATCCCTGCGGGCCTGAAGTTTTTGTGCGAAATAAATAGTATAGATTTAGAGGATGTGCGGTTCAAAAGGGAGGTAAATTGGTTATAGAGGTAAGTCTTGCGCTCGTCGAAGACGCGTGCTTCAGCTTTGCCCGGCCACACACGAGGCGCCTGAACAGAGATGGCATAGTTGCGTCTGCCAGTCGAGGATGGACCTGCTACCAAACAAGAGGACAGTCGTGGTGGGCGGAACATGGCAACTGGCAAAATATGCAATGCGACTGAAGTTGCAAAGTTGCAGTTGCGCCGATCTTATCACATGACTTATTCCAAAAAATACATACTACTGGTATGAAGAAATGAAGTCTTTAAGTTTAACATAGGCAGTACTTACTACACAGTCCTTTTTACTGTATGTTTATGTCTTCATATACTTTTAGTTTTCGCAAGTGCTAAGTTGGAGTATAGGTAGCAAGGTATCACGTGCATAGCTTTTCGTTCATGAGATGACTTTTGCGTCGACCCCTTTAGCTTTCTGCTATGAAGTTGTTAGCGACTACGATCAACACGCCTTGTTAGCAACTTTCCTGATTAATGAAGATGGTATTAACTGCAACTGCGGTCTTAATGTTTGGTCATTCATGTCAGAGTTCCGGTTTGATATATAAGACAGGATCCCATGCGAACAAAAGAATCAAATAACGATGACTTCCACTCAGTCCCCTGCTAACGTTCCTCTTTCAACCATTGTCGACGATAGGTTCTCTGCCAACACTTCAAACGAGGACTATGGGATTCTCCGTTCCCTATAAGTTCTGCACCCAGGAGAAACACGCGCCATGTAGCACTTCCATCTTGCCCCTCCTTCCCACTCTCGGCAGTTCTCCATGCGCGCGAAGTCGAAGTAGTGACCATAGATGACCCTAAGAACGAGCTTGTCTCGTGGAATTCTTATTTTTCCGTCGGTGCTGGCTGCGCGGGAGGTCTCCAATTCTTCCTCGATCCAAATGCAGGGGTGAGGACAGAGAAAGGGGAGCTCTTCCCACGTTTACTCACTGGTGCTTTGAATTCGAGTACGAAGGGACAGACTTCTTGGTCTATAAAGTCTCCTGGTACCGTCAGAATTACCAGGTCTCTTTATTCGATGTTGTCTTCGAGGGTCCGATTGGAACATCCTACACTGCGAACGGAAAGCAAGCTCTGACTTCGGCCGGACATCCCTCGTTTCTGACGTCTATCGTTGGGCGGGAGCACTTTAAAATGAGATGTGGGTATTTCAAGATGGCCAATGTTCAAAAGACAAGGCGCTATAGGGTGCAATCCGCAATGCCTCCTAGGATGATATCATTTTGGAGCCGGACTTTCTTGACGTTTTACGAAGGGACATTCTTTGAGAGCAGGCAGATATATCAAGAGCTTGGGGTTGTATGGGAACGAGGTCTTTTACTTCTACCTTCTAGGTCCACCAGGGAACGGCGAGCGAGGGTTAACTGTAGACAAACTGTGTAAAGCATGTGTACTGTCTAGGACCTAAAATTGTGAAGAAAGAGCCAATAAATTCGATAAAGAACACCAATTCAGGTTCAACAATATAATGCAGCTTACATACTACTGTTGTTCATGAAGCTTGGGCGTAAGAACTCGACAGAAAACTAATGCGTGCTTATTTGATCAGGCAAAATGTACGGGTATATAATGCATTTTTAGGAATCAAAAGAGGATGAGAAAAGAAAGAAAGAATACAAAGCAATAAATTAGGCATTAAAGGCAGGCAAGGCGGACACTATCGCTTCATTAACTATTATCCCTTCGTCCGTCAAATATGTCTTCTACAAGAGCGTGTTCAACGGCTTCCCAGTCGACTGTACCTCCGCTTGCGTACACGCCTTCATAAGAAGTGATGCTGAGATGTGAGAAGAACGGCGCAAGGTCATGAATACTATCGATCTGCTTCATTGATTTCAATAGTGGCTGGCGCGCGCCACGACGCGAGGTAGCATCGGGAAGTGAAATGCCAGAGGGTCGCTGTGCGTCCTTTGTGAACTTGTCACTTAAGTACTGGAGCTAAAATACTCACTCGAGATTCGGATGACGGAAGATCGCCTACTGTCTCAGAAAGCTGGTCCATGATTGCTTCAGGAAACCAATCATCCGGTCGGTAAATGGCATCGACGGTGTCCGTTATGAATATCCATTGGTGGCTGCGCAGAAATATTAGCTCTACAATTTGTTAAATAAGAAAAGACATGTCACATTTGAAATTCTTCTGTCTGCAGGACAAGTAGTAGATCAATTAACTTGCATGCTGATAGTATTGACTGGAGGCTGTCAGAGCCGTCCGGAGGTGGACTAGCCATTGCTTGTTCGAAAATGCGTATCTACAGGGTCTTGTGATTAGCAGTCGAGAAACACAGAAAACTTACTCACCAGCTCTGCTAGAAGAACTGGCCAAAAGCTCGATAGATTATGTGGAGAAAGGCGGCAAAGAAGTACGCGAATGCATAGGTACACCTCGCTCTCTACGACTGGTACGCTTCCGCTGCGAAGGATGTCGACCAATTTCTCTTGAACGGCAGGCAGCTGCGTTAGGAAATGGTTTTTCTCAGATGCAAAGAGAATGAAGGAGAGTCTGCGAATGTTCTGCGCTTTCAGTTGCATCTCGTACTCCCGATTAACAAATATATTTGCTGCTGAGGGTGCTGATGCAATTTTCCCTGTGGATCAATATCAGGTTTTGTAATGACCGTCAAAGGTCAGAAATAAATTTACCTAAAAGCTCACTGAAAGCAGATCTGTCGGAATCAATCAAAGTCTTAATGACCGTTCGCCACTTAAGTCCCGCTTCCGGAGTCGCAGAGAAAAGCTTGTTGTCATTAAAGGCATCAATAGCTGAATTACGCCATGACCTGACTGCCGCAGGTATTTTTGACATCTGCTCCATTATGGTGATGTAAATATCATCAACATCTGCTATTCGGCTTTTAAATATAATATTCCATCAGAGATCAACTTGAATTTGTTGCGAATAGAGATGCCTTACTTTGACCGAGCCTTCAGAGCGGGATTGAGTACGTAATATACAATATTGTTACAAGCCGCAAGTATTTTGTCGTTTTCAACAAGGAAGCGACGGAGATTTGGTAGTACATCATAAGCAAGGTATTGATTGATCTGGACATCAGGTGAGCATTATGATTAGAAAAGAAGNAAAAAAGATTGCGTACTTTATCTGTCATATCTAACGTAGGTAATTTTGGCGAGTTAAGGGCCACAGATGAAGGCGGAGCATTGTACTTTTCGTGCAGATTACTTTCTGATTGGGCTGAAAATTTGTCAGAAAGCGGTGTTAATGAAAGCAAAACTACTGACTGCGAGAGAGCGGAACATTTGCACCGTTTGCGAGCAAGTTTTCCTTTGTCCTTCTTGGCCAGAGACCCTGATCCAGAGAACCGCCCGAAATCAACACACATGCATCAAGCAATTTACCATATAATTCCTGTTTTAATAACAAACGTTACATCCATATTCTTGATCGGAGAAAATGGGCAAACCTGTATGTCTTTTCGCATCTTCCGGTCTTCAATAGCCGTCGTTTGAACTATCTTTAACGCCAAGACAGTAGTACACCTTATACATCAATTCAATTCAAGAAAACCTCTTTTACAGATATTCGAAGAATGAATCTCACCGAAGGACTGGAAACACCTGTGATCTGTATTCTTTCACATTCGTAGCTACATCCTTTGCTAGAGAAAGATAGCGTGTCCATACTTGAAGAGCAAGTGGATTTTCCAGCTTCGAGAGGTACTCCTCAAGGAACGTGAAAAGAATTGTGTCCGTCCTAGCCCAGATATTAGGTGCATATAATAACAATGGGTACCAAGGTGCTCACAGTTCGGGATTCAAGACCTGCTTCCTGCTTCTTTCCCCTACAATAGGGCTGATGCGCCATGAAATGCTCTCACATACCATGTGCACAACATTCTGTGCACTTGCAGTAAGAAAATCTACAATGTCGAATGCTTCTTTTCCTGCCTTAAGTGCGTTCTGAAACTCGTAGTGAATAAACACATGTTATTCAACATCAAATAGTAGTACAAACCTCCTGATCCGCATCCCAGCACTCGATGACCGATTCAATGACCTCGAAAGCATGCGCTCGGAAAAACTTCTCGAAGACCTTCCGGCACCGAGAAGATGTCCGATTAAAGATATGCACCAGAGTTTCAAATGCTGGATGCGACTCAGCAGGCGTCTTTGCTACGATCTTCCAGGTAGAGTAGAGAATTCCAATTCCTTCATGCAGAGAACGGTATGCCGGAGAACGTGCCTGCAAGTAGCAAGTCAGCGATTTTGTGTAGTGATAATATAAAAACTTTACCGTCCTGACAGATTCATTCGTCTGATTCGCCGAGTCATTCAAGAAGACATTCGATACCATACTCAGCAGTCCTGTGCCATCTGAAGCAGACTTATCTAGTGGGCCATTCTCATCCAACAAGGTGGATTCCAGCTCATCCAGACCAATAAGGACTAAGCGTTCTAAAGCGTTAAGAAGCATGATAAACTCTGCATCATCCACGGACGAGACAATTACGCGCTCGGGGTTGATTGCGAGTGCCAATACAGAAGTGAGCTCGTCCAACTCGTGCCGAATTTGGCGACAAATACAAGCATTCAAAGGGAATATGACAGTCATCAAAATATGCGGGAACTGTGGGACGGTCATTAATACAAAGTCCAGCCAGTGGTGCAGAAGCGGCCGGTTGGTCGGTGCAGTTATACCATCCATCAGCAACTGGATAAGCAACGGGTTGACAGAAGTGGGTATAGAGGATTCAATCTGCGAGCCCCCAGTCACTTTTCTAGCTTCATACGCTGAGTCTACCGATATCTGCTGTACTATGTTTGGGCTTCTCGAATGTTGTTTCTCTGCAGACGAGGCAGACGAGGAGATAATCGAATGCAGGAGATGCAGTAGTTTATTTTGAAGCTCAAGACGCGTAGAGTGGACCAGTGAGAAAAGCTTAATGACAACCGCTGACTCCATATTCTCTATCGTCAGCTGGTCTAAGTCGCCGCGGGAGACTATGCACTGTAGAAGATCTATGACAGACGAATGAATCTCGATATTCAAGCCTTGCATTGACAATAACAACTGCGGTTTAGGTTCACTTTGCAAGAACCTGACTCGAAGAAATGAGTGTGCTTGCTACACAGAGTTGGCGTACAATTTATTCACCTTAATAGCATATCTGCCAGAACAGTATTGTACGTCGCGTTTGAAAGGGAAAAGCCATCTTTTTAGAGACGAGTAAGTAAGGTCGCACATGTGATTATCTTCGTATATACGTACTCTGCGTCACCCGATTCACAAGTAGTGGACACGACGAGCGCGCGACATACGTCGTCGATATGATCCTACTGAAATTATGACCTCCGAAACGTACAACATGTAAAAGGATATCGAGGAGGTATGCAATACGGTGCTGATCGAACGGCCTATCGTATAAAAGGCCCCGAATCTCACGCCCTTTGACCATACCGACGGTCGCACTTAGGCGAATGGCAGGGTCGAGCAGCTCAATAAGGATAGGATCTAGAACACTGTAAATCATTAATTTGGTTGTTGTCATGTGAAATTAGAAAGCTTCGCATCCAAAGGAACAGAAGAGCCGTACCGCGGATAAGACTTAAGATTACAGCGCATCCAAGTCTCGCCTACACGTCGCAAAACAGGATCAGTGGACTTTAGCGCATCAAGTACGATGAGCATTGGTATTTTGAAATGTATGCCTGGCTGCTGGCTGTCGTCTAAGAAAGAATAGAAGCACGCGCACGTCAGCGATCTGCTCTCGTATTCTGTATTTCACTAGTCTATTCTTTCCATAGACTGTGACTAACAAAGCTTATTATAAGGACACACCTGATAGTCGCCACAGTACTCCAAACGCATCGTAGGCATCATATCCGGTTTTTGCGGTACATGCTACAAGAGACTGTGCGATGATGGACTCCAGATGGCGATGAGTCGTTGCATGCTCGAGCTCCCAAATAAGCCTCACGGCTCGGACATGATATGGGCTCGTTTCAAGGCGAAGGTAGCCCATCAGCTAGAAAGAGAACAGGAAATTTAAGTTAATTGCCCATTTAAGTGAACAACTGCAAGACTAGCATACTGCGCGCATCATCGAGAGAAATCTCGGTCGGCTGTCGAATGACGGTGTTGGATGAAGGGCTGACATTGAGTGTAGGCGGATGGAGAGGGACACAACTTTATCCGCAGCTAGGAATGAACAATCCTGCAGAAAATAAACGAGATTTAGCAGTTATTCAAGATACATTCAGTGAAGATAGTAGACTTGCTCGCAAGTCCAGAGGTCGTGATATACAATCTATCCATCGCTCTACCTCCCATGAGATCTCCAGTGGCGCAGCAAGAGCTGAAGGGGGCGTATCGGCTAGCGCGTTGGCGAGTCTCAAGAGCAGCGATACACCCTGTACAAATGCACGATGCATCAATGCTTTCTCTATGCTCATATCCTTTCCATCAACACCCCGATGCACAACTTCTGTGCCAGAATCCGAGCAATCCATAGATAATTCAACACATGTCGCTGTCAGATCCGCAATGTGCTCAAATGAAGCGACGAATGGTACTGCAGATGACCAACGACGCTCATTCGTTATTTCTGGCGCGGTAGAATACGTAGTATCAGTGGAGGTCAGCGTTGGTACACCGTGCGTCGCATCCGTGGTGATTCCATAGAACGTGCAGGCTGCATCATCGAAGCTTCCGCCGAATGCAAAGTTCGGGAGGTGCAAAGGGCTCGTCATGGCTGTTACAGAAGTGCATACGGTAATCTGGTCCAATAATTCCATAGCTGCACGAAAAGTCGGCGTTGTCACCCGGCGAGACTCCTTCCTCGATAATTCCTGAGCATAATCTAAGCTTGTGGGTTTCGTAAAACTAGTCTGCTAGACACTACCTCTATTTTCTCGACCAATGCGCAGAATATTAATGGAAGGTGAATATTCTGGACCTCATCGTCTTCGACGCGAAAATTCTTCAGTACAAATAACAGCACGTCGATACACTAATAGACCTTTAGCGAATCATTCTGGTTCAAATAAGCTGAATTACTTACAGTTCTTTCCGTTTCGCTATTAAGAATTTCATCCCGTACAGTCTTAAAAAGCTGCTTCCAAACAGCTCGGAGCTCGACAGATTCGTATAAGGTATTTGCAGTTATCAGAATCTAGAAGATAGCATTAAACGCGAGGGTGAGGAAAAAACTAAATGGCACGGACATCTTCGCCTCCGTCCGTACTCTTATCGACGGTCTTCTTGATTGACTTTAGCGCATCGTAGATCAGAACCTCGGTCAACGGCGCACCGATCTCCCATTTATCCAAAAGGGAGATGTAGATTTTGAAGGGGCGTGCATTGGAGTAGTCGGATGATGGATTATACATTTCATCCTATCTTCGCATTAGCATGATCAAGCCCTAGCGATAGGGAAATGGGACCTCACCTTTAACGTCTCTAACAGTAGCTCGAGTGCATGTGCGCGGAAGTACTCCCCTTGTTTCTCGACATGCTCATCGGGCCCGAGGAGCCAAGAGAACAGGCGACGATTGAGCGAGAGATCGCGCCGGAGAACGACACCCGTCGCAGCACGCATCAAAAGCGCACGGTCTCGAGGCGTGGCGTGCTTATATGCGGCACTGTCCGAGCGGAGGGCTTGCAGGAGAAGGTCGAGCGCACCCCGTTGCACGAGCAGATTATCATCTTCAAGAGCAGCGGCAAATGCACGTACCATGAGACCAATATCGCGCCCGACAATGGGTGCAATATCTGCATGTGTGATAAGCAAGATATTTCAATAAAGATAGAGCTAACAACGTACCCTCGGCGACGTCCAGTCGTGGTAAACGTCTTGAAAGGTAGTTCAGACAATATGCGCGGGGTCCTTGCGTCGTCAGCATCACTAGCCAGATATTCTGAAGAAAGAAAGTAGGGGAGACGGTTTCCGAAAGGCTGTCAAGAAGGCTCATGACCTAAAACATGTAAAATGCCAATTAACTGAATAAGCCATAGGGTGTTGTTATATAGTGCACCTTGTCGAAATATTCGCTCGTCTCTTCCTCCAAACCAGGCAACAAAGCAAGAATAAAGGCACGCGTGACTGGGCGGAGCTCTCTCTGGAGTGGAAGATAGTGCATCTCAAACAATCCAAGTACAGTCGGCTTGACGGACGTGGAGGCATACTCGAAGAACGGAAAGAGCCCTGATGACCATAGGGAAAGGTCTCTCTTCAGTCCGTCCGGCTATTGATAAAAGTCAGTCGTGCATCAGACAGCTATATTCAGGCAATTACGTACACCGAGGACGGAAAGAATATGCGAATAGACGTCTAATGCGCGCTGGTGAACTCCTGACGGGAGTGCCGGGATCAGACACTGTGACAATCTCTTCGACACTATCAGCTTGCGCGGAATCTCCTTAAACTGCGTATACGACTGCAGTGTCTATATTGAAGTAGTTAGGACATGCTAAGTCGACCTCAACCACATATTGCATACCTTGAGCAGCTGCTTTAGAAACGCGATGAAGTCCGGCCATTCGTGCATATTTTCGAAGGTCGCGAGACATTTCTCGACCTGCTGCGCATACTTCTTGTACTTTGGATCATTCTGGAATGCCGTGTCCAGCGCAACTGAATTTACACAAAGTCCACGAAGCTATAAGAAAGACATATAGCAATGGGAGGTTGACACGTACCCTGCTCGCGCAGCTTTGCGGCTACAGATACTGACCCTTTCGAATTACTGCCTCCTTGCAGACTGTCTCCTAGATCGCCTTTGCTAGAAGACACCATGACTTATTTTGTAGTTGTTTATCTGACAAGCATTGACTGCGGGTGGTTGACGTTGCAGCGACGCTAACAAGTCCACGTGTCAGCCATGTACGTGACCGCGCGCAGCGCCTCTCTGAGACCCGCACGAGTCGCACTCATCTGAACTCATGAGCACCCCGAAGGACAGACTGAAAAAGAGTGTGGAAGCAAACTTGACCTCAGAACTTCCACCTGGATCATCGCCTGCACAACGCACCTTTGGACAGTCATGGCTCGGTGCGTCTACTTAATCTCTTGAAGGCTCTTATACACATTGCTGTGCCAGCTATACCGCGCCGGACGCGTCTTTTCTTCTCTTGCGCCCTCTTTGGAACTGCTCTCGTCGGATTGTGGGTTTCAGATAAGGTTGAAGAGAAGTTACCTGCCTCGAAGCCTGCGAATACTTCGTCTAGACCTTAGTACTTCAAGCAATTTGCAATGTGTGTGCTATACTTGATGCAGTTTATAGAATTATATGTTTACTTTACTTAGGGGTCTGCAGAAAACATGATCAGAATACGTAGGCATTGTGTGCAGTATACAGTGTTGAATGAAAGGCTGGATAATACAAAACTGTGCGTAGAAAGGACTCTTTCAGATTGCGTCTCCGCCGTCAATGCTCCTCGATTCCTCCGTACGCGTCCTCTGCGCATGATGCTCGGCGTAGAGACTTCATACTTACATTCCTGTCAATCTTGTCCAATGGCGTCTTAGGATATACAGAAGACGGGATGTCAGACGTGTTGACATTATTTAGAGTAGACTGAGGTGCATGAGCAGGAGGAGGCGACGGGATAATTGAATAACCACTGCCCTGGACATGCATGTCGCTAACATTGCCGGTTGTGCTTCCGACCGTGCCAACTCCACTGTTCTTCTTTGCAACTATAGAATTCGCATTCGCGCTCGGGACGCGGCGCAGAGGGAATGGCGACACCGGTGGGAGTGGGAAAAATAGCCCGTCCTTCTCGTTCTCTTCAATGCGCGTTCTGACTTCGTCCTTCTCCAAGGCGTCGTCACCATCACCGCTGAACCGCCAGCTCCCACGCTTCCAGTCCGGGATCAGCAGTTCTTCGCCGTGGCGACGCACACGGCGCACGGCTCTCCAAAGACTGTCGTGGAAGATAAATCCAATCACAAGCATAATGATACCCCCGAATGCAAGCACGCCAATGCCAATTATCTTCCATAAGTTCATGCTTATACCCGACGAGTTTGACTCTGGTTGTGCACTTGCATTCGTGTCTGAGTTCGGGCTAGTTGTGGGAGACGGAGTACCATTTGCATCTGAAGAGGGCTGCATAGAGGCTGAGGTAGCCATCTCTGATTCAGAAGCGTCAGTTGTTGACGTGCTCATTATAGTGCCAGACGTAGTCGACGTAGAAGACGTGATCATTGTCTCGATGGTTTTCGACATTCCCATATTCGCGTCTGTAGATGCTCCCTCCTTCTTCGTAGCAGTTGCATCTGGTTGTCCGTCGTCGTTGTCGTCGCCTCCGATGAAACCGAAGGGGTCGATGATGAAGGCGTTTCCTGTTTGCGGTGGCTCTTCTGGGCCCGGACGATACTCTACCGGGATAGGTGTTGAGGACGCTGGTGACAGTGAGGAAGAAGTAGACCAATCAGCAGCATCTGAGCTAGTCAGGGAGATATGAAGTCCAGGAGTAGGTACAGCATTTGATATTGCAAGCTGAGCAGCTACAAGCAACCAGAGGAAGACACCAGAATTCGGGACAAGCACTTTGACCATAAGTCAACAAGCTACAGATTAATATATTGATTAAGGCGGAGTGTCGAATTAACAGCGCGAGACCAGGCCAAGTTTTACCCTTCACTGTCTTTAATATATGAGTTTTAAACGAGCGTGGTAGACAAATGAAGGAAGAGTGCCAGCAGTGGCACTGGCAGACTGACTCGGAGTCTGAAAACGTGACTGAAACGCGAGACGCGACGCGTTAGTCACGTGAAGATGTTAGCCGCTTCTTCGGAATCTGACTTTAAGGCTTCGCACGCTGTAAAATACGCCTTTCCACCTCGCATAAGTTTTGTGTATTTTTTTTCCAGCTATATTCCTGTCAGTCAAATTATAATACAGCCGTACAGCCTATAAAAATGTGGTCGCTTTCGTATACAAAGACTTACTTGATATACACGTGTCTGCAATTTATACGATCTTTGAAATGATACAAGTGTAATCAAAGGCACTGACTCATATACAGGCAAAAATAGAGATATTTCTAACCAGAATCTCCAAGTAGAAAGAGAGCAGTTCGTAGACGACGCATCAAGTGCGGAAAGCGACTTTGGTCGACGATGAAATGCATGGCTTTGGAATCAAAAAAGGCTCTGCCTCAAGCTCATTTCTTAATAGTGTGCAGCCTGAACGTTACGTTATAACTAAACATGAACGTAAAATTTCAGCTTTCAGACTGACCGTGTAGACAACAGGTTTCAAGCTAAAAATAACCAAGCTTCCTAAGAGACTTGAAAGTTCAATCTCATTATTGTAGGTCCATGAGTGCCAGCCGCCGAGTGACCAGTCTTCAGCTAAAGTGAATGGGATAGTCCCATCAAGAACGAATCACGCACGAAATACGTTTTTGAAGCATAGAGGACGCAGTATTCTCGTGTAGCTAGACATTGTTGTGATTACTGCCAGCGGTCCCGAGTCCCGACTCATAGAGCACTAGTACTAGTACAAGTATACTGGCTAGGTATATGAACTAGATTTACTGCCGTTTGCAAAAGTATTGGCCGCGTCAAGATCACGTGATTTTTTCGTGTCACTGAGAATGTAAAAAAAAAAAGGCAATAGATGAGCCTATTCCTCAGTCAGTACTATAGTGTTTGTCTCTGTTCAAGCATGTGAAAATTCTACTAGATGATACTTATCTATTTATGGAGAAAAAAATGGAAAAAGTGAGATATCTAACACACTAAAAAATAAATACTCTCAAACATTCTGATCCTATATGCATTTCTGCCTGGTTGTAAAATTTCTATCTTGCTCAATTCTGCCTCTAAAAATATGTTCTAGCTCTTATAAATCATAGGATGATATGCTGCATGTGACTGAATGGCCTTTTGGCTTTCTGGTGTTGTTTTTGCACTGAAATTGATGAGTTTCTTGACTCACCTGCTCACTAACCCCCTACACTCACAACACAACAGCAGTTAAAAACCATGATAATAGCAAGTTAAAAATCTGATTCCTTTTTAAAAATGCACTATAAGCATCTAAGACTAGTTTGAAGAATAGCTACATTGTCACCTTTATGTGAATATATAAATCTTCAGCATTTGATGCCATGTACAACAGTTCCAAACACTTCTTCGACAACAGCATCATGCAATGTCTTGGTCTGTGGCAATGTGTTTATGATATTGTGAGGCACACAAGCATATATGTGTTGTTGTAATATCTAGAGAAGCAGATTTGCATTTGCAACAAAGGCAAATAAATGGCAAAAAGCATGGGGGAGTGGGGGGNTTGTTAAGCCAAAGGCTGTAACAGTGACGAGGTAGCGAGTAAGAGCAGAGTGACGAGTAAGCGGTGAGCCGGGTTAGGGCCTGAGAAGGTTGACTGGTACTGGTGAAGGGCTAAAGAGCACACTGGTAGACTGGTAGACAAGGTGTTTGGCTATGAGAACGAAGAGCTCAAGCTTGGGGCTTAGGGCTCTGAGTACATGCCTTATATACTACTAGTACATAGGGGTGGAAAGTGATGGAAAGTGATGGAAAGGATGACTGAGCGAAGGATGAGCATCAGTCAGCATAGAAGGGTATGGAACTTGGTGGAACAAGTGATCAGGTGATACAGGGGCTACTGTTGAAGTAAGCGGAGTGATGTGATGAGATAGATAGATAAGCGGGGGGGGATGTGATGGGATAAGGTAAGGAAATTGTAACAGCCCCTGTATCACCTGATCACTTGTTCCACCAAGTTCCATACCCTTCAATGCTGACTGATGCTCATCCTTCGCTCAGTCATCCTTTCCATCACTTTCCATCCCTTTCTACCCCCTATATACCAGTAGTATATAAGGCATGTACTCAGAGCCCTAAAGCCCTAAGCTTGAGCTCTTTGTTCTCATAGCCAAACACCTTGTCACCTAGCCCACCAGTGTGCTCATTGAGCCTCATCAGTACCAGTCGATCCTCTCAGGCCCTAACTCGGCTCTCTGCTTACTCACCACTTTGCTCTTACTCACCACCTCATCACTGTTACAGCCTTTGGCTTAACAATCATGGCTGATGACAGTGCATCCATTAATGGCTGTGTCGTTGTGACATGAAGGCAGCTTTGTTGTTGCTGTACTTGAAGGGCAGGGAATTGGACACGAGGTTGGTATCACTGCTCTTGATAAAGATACAGGAAGGGTATCCTTAATTCAGGTATGTTCTTTATACACAAAGGCCTTATGTGTTATGATATAGATGTTTTTTCATTTAATTTCATTCTTGTGGCACTCTTACATAGTCATTACATAATCAAAGGATTAGTCATTGCTTATGCCATTATTAGTCAGCAGGGTGTATTATGTAATCATTACTAAGCAGAAGGTTCTAGAAGGGATCACACCATATTGCATCATTATGGCACCATCATTCCTCATCACTCTGGTTAGTAGGATAGCTATAGATTAGACCAGCCCTAAAGTAGCACTGCTTGGTCTGTGCGCTGAGTACATTCATGTATAAATACCTGGCAATACAACCCTAGAGACCTCAGTTGAGTTCTCTCAGGATATCCACTATTCACAGTGTGACCCCTCCTAAGTCATCTTAAGCTCCACCCTTGTTGTCTTTTACTTGTTAGAACCTGTGCACCTTTGTTGTGTGTAGTGTTGCCCTAACATTATGCTACTTTGTACTACTTACTACACTTTTACTTAGCTCGCTGACTGCCAGACCTATTGTCAGAAAGGAATTATTGCTTTAAGTAAGCAACACACAATAACAAAGAAACCAACATCAGAAATGACCAAAAGGCAGTTCGACAGTGATTACAATCCACAGGAGATTGTATGAAGACATACACAGGAGCAACAGCACATCACCCCTATGATCCAAGAAGATATAATGTGCGACCGATGCAAATGCATATACAATATGGGATGGGACATGTATCGACTGCTAGTAGTGGAAACATCCGCAGTAGCAGTATTCACCAATATGGAAATGAGGATGGACCACAAAGTATTCCAAGTACCAAACAAGCCACATCTAACAGCCTACAAACATTCAGTCAAGACATTCATCTATGATGTAAAGGGTCAACAGCCATGACATGATCAGAATCCACAACACAAGTATTCACACTTGAACAATGATAGCCTTCACACAATATGGAGGAACAGGTTATACTGTTAGGGCAACACTATACACAACAAAGGTGCACAGGTTCTAACAAGTAAAAGACAACAAGGGTGGAGCTTAAGATGACTTAGGAGGGGTCACACTGTGAATAGTGGATATCCTGAGAGAACTCAACTGAGGTCTCTAGGGTTGTATTGCCAGGTATTTATACATGAATGTACTCAGCGCACAGACCAAGCAGTGCTACTTT